>QPMI01000459.1:0-185962 GCA_004431415.1 Cyanophora paradoxa | reverse complement strand
GAATGGAATTGACGTTCGGTATTTTCGGATTCGCATCAATAATGAAATTATAGATATATAGATTGTCGCGTGCCGCGATTCCCTCGGATTAGGCTAGCCGGCAGTCTATGCGTAGCCGCTAGCCCTAGTCTAGTGCTATCGAGCAGCTAGCTCTAGCACTCTCTGTATTCTGACTTAGCGCCGGGCGCGACTCCGTTTGGGGGTACGCGATCCCTGGACGGGTACACTTGTGAATAGACCACTTGTGCTCCCAGCTACAGCCCCAGCCCGTGCGTGACCGCACGGACGCTGCACCGGGTGGGAATCCTCTCATCCGACAGGCGCCATCTGCTCACGGAGCCAGAACCCCGATCATCAGCGACCCGTCATCAGCAACCGACCCAGCTCGGCGACCGCGGCTCAGCCGGCGCGCAGGTAGACCTCAGCAGAGGTCGTGGGTCGCTTCTCGCGCCCCGCCTGCGCCGCTCCGGGCTGATCCGCAGTTGGCGACCGAACATTCTGGAAAGAACCAGAACTTAGTCCTGCGGATCCAGGAACGCGCGCGAATACGAGGGATCCCGTCCCGATCGGATCGTCGCCGTTTCCTGAGCGAGCTGCGTGCGAGCCCGTGGGATCATTCCTGATCGGTCGCTAGTCACTCGCCGCGACGCCAGCCTTCTCCGGCTGTTGCGATCGTGCTGGACAAGACGAAGAGCGATCGGATCGACGGCTGAGGCGTGCGCGCCCGAGCTGTCTCCGGAATCGCCGCAGCCGAGCTAGTGAGCTTGCTCGCCGCTGCTGTGGACCACGACGGCCTCGGATCTCGAGCGAGGCACATTCTCTCACGGAAAAGCGTGGCATTACGTCGCCGCTTGACCTGAGAATGTCCTCGGGGACCGGAGCCTCCGCGGAGTTCGTCGTCCGGGCCGCGCACGCGCGTGGCGCCGCCGACATGGACTCTATGAGCGGATCAAATGTTTTGCAATGGATCCAGAGCCTGCCGAAGCTGCCGCCGGGCAGCGATCAGCGCACGGTTCAGGACCACCTCCGCCAGTTCGAGAGCTGCGCGAGCATGAGCAAGGACTTGCTCAGTGTCTCGCCGACTGCACACATTGAAGTGCAGAAGCGAACTGGGTGGGCTCTTCTCGGCACGCTAGATCACGGGCACCCCGTGCGCCAGAACATCTCGCTGTTCCAGAGCGCCGAGCAGATCGACACTCGCGAGCTCGAGAAGCTGAAGGCGTACCGGGCCGAGCGTGCGCGCACGAGCACGGCGGACCCGCGAGACGTCGCGATCCTCGAGACGCTCGACGAGAAGATCGCGCAAGCCGAGGAGGGCTTGCAGCGGACCGCCCTCACGGTCACGTACACCGCGATCAGGCGCCGTCTCGAAGATGACGCCGAGATGCGGAACCCTGACCGGTACAAGGCGCTCCTCGACCTGCCGCACGTGGCGAGGCGCCGGAGGCGTTCTATCGCCGCGTCCTCGACTTGAGCATCATCCCGGAGTGCCGCGAGGCGCACGAGACACCGCTTATGGCACTCATGCGCCACGCGGGCCAGATGCTCAAGCGCCGCACTCGCAATCAGTGCCGCGACTTCGAAGACTCCGAGATTTCGGACACCGATCGCCGGCACATGATGACGAACTTCTCCACGGCTCGGAAGATCTATGACGAGCTGTCGCAGAAGATCGCGGACCGCGAGATCACGGGACCCTCTGCGGTCATCGACCTGGTAACCAAGCGCACCAATGAACTGGGCGCCTGGGACGTCGATATCTCCAAAGTCCCCGGCTCGGCCCTAGTGCTGGGCTCGCGCGGGACGCCGCTGCAGGCGCCCACGCTCTCGCCGAGGGACCCGCCAGCGCCGGCGCGGGCACGCGCATCATGCTCGCGACGACGGTGTCGGAAGCCGAGATCGCAGAGCTTGAGGCAAACGCGTACGGGTGGGACGCGGACGACGCCGAGGATCAGAACGCCGAGGTCATCTCGTTCCTGCAGCTCATTGCTCGGGACGAGCCCTCGTCGTAGTCCGCGCGCTCTACCCGTCGGCGTCCGCACCGCCGCCCGCCTTGACGACCCGGTCTATCAGCAGAAGATCAAAGACTTCCTGAAGGCCCGGGGTCTCCCCGAGAAGCCCCGGCGGCCGTGCCACTGCGGCGAGTCGCACTACTCGTTTGAGTGCCGGACCAACCCGCGGCCTCTGCCCGAGTGGTCGGCAATCAACCCGGCCAAGCGCCGCGGGCCAACGGGCGCAGGCACCGGTGACCCGAAGCGCCGGTTCTACCCCGCGCCGCAGGGTGGGAACGGCCGCTCGAGCCCCCCGCCCCAGCAAGCTGCAGGGCCCCGGGCGTGCTACAACTGCGGCAAAACCGGCCACCTGGCCGCGTCCTGCCCGGCCCAGGCGCAGACGCTCGAGGCCGCGGTCCGCCGCGCGCTTGCAGAACACGCCGCCGCCGCTGCAGCCCCGCCCGTGCCGCCCGCGACGCCGGCGCCCTGGGCTGACCCCAACGCCTTCACGATCGCGCGCGCCATGCTCGAGCAGGCTGCCCGAAGCGGCGCCGCCGGCCCGTCCGCGACTGCACTGCTTCCCGCGCCGACCGGCGGCCACGGGTCGGGGCCCACGGCGGCCCCGGCGCCCGCCGAGCTTGGCAAGGAAAAGCACGTGTACCGTGTGCGCATCGTGCGCAGCGACGAGGCGTTGGTCGACGATACCTTCCGAGCCTTCACCGCAGCGGCCGCGGCGCACGCCGCCGCGCTGCAGGACCCCCGGGACGGCCCCGCTCTCAACGCGGTCGCCGCAGCCGCCACCGCTTTCGCGATCGCAGTAGTGCAGCTGTCCGGGGAAAGCCGCCCAGACCTGTGCCCCACGGGAGCCGAGAGGCCGGCCCCTGCGAGGCGCAGGACCTGTTGCCGACCCGCCCGGAGTCGGGCCTGGACGAGGGGGAGAAGAAGGTCGCGTTCGACGCAGTGGACGCCGCCCTCGAGGAAATCGCACTCCTCTTGGCGGCCGCCCCGGACCCAACGGAGGTCGAGGGCGCTGACGCAGCAGCGAAGGGTCCCGCGCCGACGCCCGTGCCGACTTCTTTCCCCGCCGAGCTCGCCGCCGGCATCGTGGACGCCGCCCTTGAGGAGGTCGCACTCCTCTTGGCGGCCGCCCCGGACCCAACGGAGGTCGAGGGCGCTGACGCAGAAGCGAAGGGTCCGAGCCCGCGACGGAGCTCGCTCCCACCAAGTCGGTCCCCGAGACCGCCGCCGCCGAGGCTCCGGCGGACCCCGCCGCCGGCGTGGCTGCTGCCTGGGTACTCCTCGGGGGCCGAGACGGTAGCGAGCCTCGAGGTGACCGACGACGCGCCTCCCTCGCCGACGAGGACGCGACCGTAGCGTCTAAGGAGACCCTGCGCCTCAACCGCGCTCGCCTCCTCAGCGCTAGCCCCGGCCTAGACCTCACTCACTTCGGAGCCGTTGAGTTAGAGCCGGTGAAGGGCCGCGAGCACGAGCTGGGGCCCGTTCCTCTCTGGAACGTGGACGCGCACAAGCTGAAGGGCGCCGCGTCGGTCCCGCTCGACCGCGCGGCGTTCCTGTACCCAGCGCCGTGCGAGACTCACTGCGGCTGCACTGTGAGCGAGGGGCTGATCGAGGTCCGGGACGAGCAGTGGTATGCCACTGCGTTCCGCTGCCCGGCCCGCACCCGCCAGACGCTCTCCTTCTTGCTTGCGGCGTTCTCTCAGCCGCTCGCCACCGAGAGCACGTACCTCGGCTCGCGGACCCTCCCCACTGCGTTCCTGCAGATGCTGGGGCATGACCCGCTGTCCCAGGACACGCTGGCTCACGCCTGGCCGACGCACTATTATGAAATCATGAGCCTCACGCACCAGGCCTCTCGCGTCGCCGCGAAGTGGGCCGGGGCCACGCGTGGCCGCACGCCGAGGGCCTCACGCCGAGGGTCGCCCCGCAGTCGAGCCCGACGCCCACAAGCTTACGAAGCTTGGGGACGAGTGCGTCGCTACCGCCGGCTGGCTGGAGCCATACCGCCGCCACTGGAGCATTGGCCAGCACTCGCCCGTGGCGGCCTCTCTCGAGCCGCACGAGATGACAGTGTCGGGCCGCCGCCAGCTAATCGAGCTGAGCGAGCTGTTGCCGGCACAGGACCGCCTCCGCCTTGCGTGCGCCTCGACTGTTGCGGGCTATTTCCTGCACCGCGTCGACTACGGTGCCCCGGGCACCGCCGGCGCCGTCGAGAAGATCCTCGGCCGCTTCTTTAAGTTCGCCGAGCCGCTCATGGTGGACGCGCGGGTCGACGCCTATGGCTTCGCCCTGCTGGCCCTCGAGCACGCGATCCAGTGGAAGACCGTGGCTTGCATCGGCGGCCGCGCCGGTCCCCACGACGCCCACAAGAGCGCCGTTGCCCTGGCCGACGGGAACCCTCTTGTCCCCTCGGACTCGGAGTTCACGGAAGCCGTTCACTCGCTTGCCGTCCTGGCTGCCTCCGTTGAGGTTCCGATCCCGGGGCGGGCACGTCTCCGCTCGGATCGGGACGCCGAGGGATGGCTGCGGGCAGCGCTCGCGGAGCGTCTGACTGCGTACCGCGACGGCCGTGCCCCCGCCTTCCCGGTCGTGAGCGAGGGCGAGTCCCGCACGGTTGAACGCGTTCCGGTGGAGCCCCGCGTCGCCGCCGCCCGCGTTCTGCACCTCCGGGACCTGCACTTGTGCGACACCTGGCTGCACTGGCCGCGCCTGCACGGGGCAGAGCCTGGCACGTGGAGGGTCGGCCGCGTGCGCCCGATCACGCGCACCACGCAGTTGCCCCTGCACGCACGACGCGAGGCGGGCAGCTGCCCACGATCGTGCCTGAGGAGCTCTACGTGCTGAGCCAGCTCGGCCCGCGCCCGCCGCTCACCGCCCTGTGCGATGCAGCCTGGGCCCGCACGGTTCCCGGATCCGCCGGGGCCGCGGAGCTGCTCCGGTACATCGAGGGGGCCAAGGCGGGCGACCGGGCCCACCTCGTCATTCTATTCCGTAGGCTGCTGAAGAAGCGGGCCGGTTTCAATGACGAGGCTGTCAAGGACATGATCGCGCTCGTGGAGAAGTGGCGCACGGATGCGGGCAGCCGCACCCCCACTCCTCTCCACGACCTGCCCACCACGCCGAAGCCGGCGTCGGACACGACGGGCGCCTACACGGCGAAGGCCGTCAGCGCGACGATCAAGGAGGCTAAGGCCTGCCTGCCGCCGCGCCCGCCTGTGAAGGCGCTCTCGCCGAGGGACCCGCCAGCGCCGGCGCGGCCGGCGCCCGTTCCTGTCCCGCCGCCTGCACCGACGGCGAAGCTCGTGACCTTGCACGCCGCGGCAACATGGCCGCCGCTTGCGAGCCCGATGGCGCCGCGGCCCACCGCCGCTCCGACGCCGCCCGCCACTGAGCCCGCGCCTGTCGAGCCTCGCCTGAGCGAGCCGCTACTCGACGTCGCGCGCGCGACCGCGCCGGCTCCCCGGCAGGCCGCCCGTCGCGGCGAGCGTGGCCGCGGGGACGGGGTCGTGCGCGTCAGCACCCGTGGGCGCGGCTCGCAGGGGCCACGAACCCGCAGCGCCCGCCGTGGGCAGGCTGAGGGGGAAGACGCCGAGATGGGCGAGCGGGGCGACGGCGATGAGGCGCCCGAGGAAGCGCCGCCGCCGCCGCCGCCGCCGTCGGCTATCGATGAGAACCTGAGCCAGCGGGCCCTGTACGAGGCTATGGGCGTGATGAGCGGCGTCCTCGCAGTGCCGGGGTGCCCGCCTCGGCTCTGTGAGGGGAAACAGATCACCGAGTGGCCCATGACGGCCCGGTCTGATCTCGCCCACCGCTGGAGCATCCCCTTCGACGCACTGAAGGGCACGTTCGAGGACCTGCGGGTCCCGCACCTCAAGGCGTTTCTCGCCAGCGAGAGGAGCACGCCAATCCAGAACCGCCTGGATGGGCCGCCCGTGCCGCACGAGGAGCCGCCGGAGGGCCGCGTCGCGCTCAGAGCCGATCGCACCGTTCGCCTCGCGCGGCTCAACGCGGCCGCGTTCGAGCTCTTCATGATCGCGCTGGGGCTCCGTGGCCCCGTCACGCCCCACTCCCACGATCTCCCGTTCCACCTGCATGAGTGGACGGAGCAGCAGTTGGAGCACTTCCTGACTCTGCGTTGGACGATCCCTGCCACGCGCCTGCCGCGGTGGACGCACGGGGGCCGCTTCAACCCGAGCGCGGCCGTCATCCCGCCGCAGTGGGCCCAGTACCTCTTGCGTGCTCACACCATGTTCCGCGCCGAGGCGGTTGGGACCACCGTTCCCTCCGCGGAACGCGCCGGCCTGGAGTTCCCGTACGGGGTTCGCTGGCTGCGCCGCCACCTGCAGCTAGGGACGCGCGCGCAGGAGGAAGCCGCCGAGAGCGACCCGCACAGGGCTTGGCCCTGACCGCCCAGCGCGCGGCCTTCCAGGAGAAGGTCTTGCATGCCCTCGAGCGTCACGCTGCACGGCAGTCGTTCACGTTCGACGATGCGCTTGTGGGCACCTACATCGCCGATGAGCCTGAGCCCCGCCTCGAGCCGCTCGACATTGACCATGTCGAGAGCGAAGAGGAAGAGGGCGAGAAGGAAGAGGCGCCGGCTGCCATCCCTGCGGCGGCGCACAGGCCGTTCGAGCCGCACAAGGACTGGCAGCCGCGGCCGCTGTTCTCGTTGGCGGACCCGACGTACGCCAACGATCACAAGCTCTTGCGCGAGTACATGGACCGGAAACACGCGTTTTTCCGGCCCCTGGAATGCTATGAGCCAGGGTTCACTGAATGGGCAACGCTGCCCGCGATCAGCTACCCTTGCGCTGGCAGCACGCCGGCGACGTTGACGAGTACAACGTCGACGTGCTCACGCTGCAGGACCAGCACATGGGCGAGCTGTGCTCAACTATGCTCAAGCGCGTCGGCCCCGCCGCGCGCGGCATAGTGAACTGGTTCTCGCTCGTAGGCCCGCCTCAGCGGCCGTTCGACGAGGATCCGGAGCTCTTCGACCTGCAGGGGCTTGCATTCCCGCACGCCGCCTGCGGCGTCAGCTTGGATATCGTGCAGTACCTCGCGGTCGGGACCCGTACCGCACAGTCTGCCGTCCCGACGTACACGGGCGCCTGGGATCTCACGCACGAGGGCACAGCCCACGCACCCGTGTGTTCGACCCTGGGCCAGGTCTCGCGGGTGCTGTATACCGCCTTCTTCCACGAAGGCGGCGGCGCGCGGAACGCCCCGCCGCCGTACATGCCGCACCCCGAGCGCCCCACCCTGCACACCTCAGTCTTGGCGGTAACATCGCCGACCCGAACGAGGAGGACGCCAGGACGCCGTTCGCGACCCGCTTCGCGCGCGACGTCGCCGTGCTGGCCCTGCTGCGCCCGCTCGCCGACAAGCGCGTCGAGAACGTTGAGGGTCGCCTGCAGACGCGGCGCATCTACGCGCCCCGCCTCGTGGCAGGCACGGCCACGCCCGCGCCGAACGCTGCCTGCGACAAGGACGTCGCAGGGGGCGCGCCGCACCAGCGCGAGAACAAGAAGCTGTGGCTCGCAGTGACGGTCGCCCAGCTTGCGAGCCAGCCCAAGAAGAGCCACGCGAACCCGCGGCTCGTCACCGCGTTCGGTTACGAGCTGCCGCCTTTCCCGAACTCACCTCCGGGACGTGCCCTTGGGCGCCGATCCCGGCGGAAGAGGAAATCCTCGCGACGGCCATCGGTTTTACGCTGGCCTGGCACGCGCGCTTCTTCCAGCGTCACGCGCCGGGCAAGCACCTCCGCAGCCAGCACTGGCTGATGACTTTCTGTCGGCTGCGGCCATGGACGTCGAGTCGGAACGCCCGGCTGACTACGTCCCCGAGATCGCTCGGGCGGTCGCCGATCACATGGATGACTTCAACAAGGTGTTGAACTCGTTCCGCTGCGTGGTGCCGGACGGTCTGATGGTGTTCATTCACGAGGCCTTCCTGACTAAGCCGACGGCCAAGCCGGACCGCGGGTCCGACGTCTTGCCTCAGGGCAAGAAGGTCTTCGACGCGGACGCGAGGCCGACGTACCCGGACGGTCATCCCACGCTTGCGTGGAAGTTTGGCCCGAACAATGCGGTCGTGCCGGACCACGAGGGTCGTGCGGCGATCTGTGGGCGGATCCTGCTCGCGATGCTGCAGGGCTTCCAGTATCCCCGCATCCCGCTGCTCGCGCAGCGGGTGGACAACTGTGCGCCCCTGAACGCCGCCATGCCCCAGAACGTGGCCGAGGTCTTCAGGCCCTCTTGCGCACTATGACGAGGGATGAGTGCGCCGACTCGGATGCCCGCGCGCTGGCGGACGGCATCCGCGCGTACCTCACAAACATGCCGCACGGTCTCGGGTACCAGCGTCTTGAGCTCGGCTCGCCCCCGATGGCCGGCGCCGAGGACGCGTGGCCCGCCGGCGATGACCTTGGCGCCGGGGCAAGAGTGGATACAGCGCCACCTTGAGGCCGCCCGCGCCGCCGAGGAGCTGGAGAACTGTCCCGGGAACTTCCCGCTGGGGCTCATCTTTACCGATGAGGCTATACCCCTGCGGCCTCAGTTCGAGACGATGCTCCGTTCGCTCTACGCCGATCTGAATGTCGCGATCCGCCTCGCGCGCCCGATCGACTGGGAGACGGACGACCCCGTGCTCCCCGACTGGGACGTTGAGGCTCTGCGCCCGGCGCTGATGTGGGACGCGGTCCAGAACAAGGGCGCCGCGCCCTCGGCCGGCGCAGCCTGACTGCGACGGCGGCTGTCGATAAGGAGGCCGAAAGCCTTCTGGTTCGCACGCCGTACCAGCCGATCTACGAAGGAGCGGTCCGCGCGACGTGGGCGGGCGTGCGGTTCCAGCCGCCCTCAACCATCGTCGGCGGGCTCGCGGACGACCCCGCCGAGGCGGCGCCATCCGCCACCCCGTCGGCGCCCGCGCCGGCGCAGGCCGCTGCGCAGACCGCCGCGCCGCCGACGGCGCCGCAGCAGGCGCGGCCCCGGCGCAACGCGGGCCAGGCCGTTGGCCGAGGCGGCCGCGGGCAGGGTCACCAGCGGGGCGGCCGGCACCGCGGTCGCGACGGCCGAGGCCACCGTGACCGTGGCGGCGACCGCGGCGGTGGCCAGGCGCAACCCGCACAACCCGCTGTCGACCCGAACGACCCGTTCGGGCTGGATGCGTTCCTCGCGCGGCAGCAGGGGTATGACCCCAAGACCATGCGCGTAACCGTCTCGGACGGGAAGGTGAAGGTCGAGCGGATCGCCGAGAGCGCTCCGCCAGACCAAGCCCCGCCGGCTGAGACTCCCTCCCGGACCTTGATGCCGCCGCCCAGCTCGAGCCGCCAGGCTGAGGCAAGCTCGAGCCGCAGGGACGACACGGCCAGTCGCGCGTCGCAGGCCCGCCGGACCCCTGAGCGGGCCTCGTCTCAGCGCCGCTCGCGCACACCCGAGCCGCGCCGAGCCCCGTCCAGTCGCCGCTCTCGCACCCCAGACAGGCGCGAGACGCGGGGCCCCTCCACGCGCCGCGAGCGCTCCCCGGAGCCCCACCGGCAATCCCGGGCGCCGCCGCCGTCCCGCCGTTCGTTGGAACGCCGCGATCGCGAGGGCTCCCGACGCCCTTCGCCGGACCGCCGGGACCGCGAGGCCTCCCGCCGCCGCTCCCCGGACCGCCGTGATCGCTCGCCGCCGCGCCGCGACCGCAGCCCGCCGAGCCGACGGTCCACGGCTCGCGACACTCGCGACAGGCGGAGCCCTCGCCGAGGCTCGCGGGAACGCCGCCGGAGCCGAACACCGTCCCGCTCTAGCTCCCGCTCGCGCTCGCGCGATCGGAGCCCGAGCCGGAGCCCCCGCCATGACGATAAGCGGCGCAAAAGCTCGAAGAAGGGCTCGCGCGACCGCGCCTCGCCGCGAGACCGCCGCAGCCCTCGCAGCAGCCAGTCCTCTCGCCGCCCGCCGGACCCGCCGCGCGGCGCCGTAGACGCTGCGTACAAGCGGCACGAGAACGACGCCCGCCTGCGAGGCTGCCCGCCCACATTGCGCGAGCTCTTCGACATGGTCTGGAAGGCGCAGTACGCTGAGATGCCAGACTCGCTCTCGGCGTCCGCGCGAGCTGAGCAGGCCACCGCGCTGGTCCTGATCAAGCTCCAGAACCAGATGGACGCTCAGTCCGCGTCGTCCTCGGCCCGCGCCGCCGCGCCACCATCGGGTGGGCAGCCGCCGACGGGCGGACGCAACGAGCGCCAGCAGCCCTTTCTAGAGGGCCTGAGGGCAGAGCGAGGCCGGTCCGCAGTCGGCGGCGCCGTCCAAGCCTGCGGAGGGTCGCGCCTCCATCTCTCAGGCCCAGGAGCGGTCATCGCGTGCGAGCCAGGCCGAGCCGCCGCGCGCAGACCAGTCGACGCCGGAGCAGCCGCGCGCCTCAGTGGCCGCGCCGCGCGCCTCCGCCGCCACGACTTTCAACCCCCAGGCTGACGTCCCAGCAGGGGGCCTCCTGCAGTTTGTGCGCGAGTGCTCGAGCTGCCGCGACGTGAAGATCCGGGGCCAAGGGGTCACGGAATTGGGGCTTTGGCTTCAAACAGTCGAGCGCCAGATCCGCACCGCCGCTAGCCACGCCGAGACGCGCGCCAAGCCCGGCGGCGCTCAGAAGGTCTCAGACGAAGCCTTCGCCCAGGCAAAGCAGGCCGCTCGGCGGGCCCTGGAAGACGTCTGCCGCGCCCTCCGGGCCGGCATCGATATGCAGATCAGCCTCTCCGCTGGGGAGACGGGCATGATGATCTCGCTCCTCCCAGACGGGCCCCGTGCCGATCTCGAGGCTCTGCGGGCCACGCTCGATCGCACCAAAGACTGGCGAGCCTTGCTTGAGCGCGAGCGCCAGCACGAGGCTCGCGTGGCAATGCAGGCCGCGGCAAAAGCCAACCCAAAGCCCTTCTTCGCGGTATACACCGTCGCAGAAGCGTCGTCACCCCGCGGGCACGAGGCCCGCGCGCCCTGTGACCTTCCCGCCCACTTGCATACGCCGGCGTCGGTCCGGGCCGCTGTGCCGGTGCCGGCGGACGAGAAGTACATCTCGATCCGCCGCGTCCAGACGGTCGTCCACGAGCCGCCCGCTCAAACAGTCGCGCCGCCGGCGCCAGCCGCGCCGCCCGCCCGGCCCCACCAAAGAGCCGCGAGCCTGCGCCGGCCTGGGCCCGCCGCCTGCTGCACAAGCTCGGGCCGCGCTCGACCGTGCTGGTCTTCAACTGGCTGTCGAACCCCGCGCAAATGCTGCAGGTCGATCCAAAGACCCTGGAGCCCGCCTTACGCGCGGTGCATCAGGCGATCATGGACCGCTACGGCATCTCGATGCGCAAAACGGGCTACAAGGCCCCGCCACGGCCGACTCGCGCGTGGTTCTCGGGTTCAGCGCCGACAGCGGCGTTCGCCCCGCAGAACGCGCTCGAGGCCGCCGCGATCATTTACCCCGAGGGCCTGACCTCCGACGAGGAAGCTCTCATGCCCGCGGGCCACGCCCTGGGCTCCAAAAACCGCCCGTCCCTCGCCGTGCCCCGCCCGGCAGAGGAGACGCCGCTGGGAACGCGCGCCGGCTATGACCCGCCCAGCGACGAGTTGCTCTACGCCAACCGCCACGGCCCGGGCCCGCGCAAGCGGACCAAGCCCTCGCCGTTGGCCGACCAGGCAGAGCAGCGCCGAGTCGCCGAGCGAGCCGCGGCTCGCCAGTCCCGGCCCCCATCCCCAACCGCAAGCGCAACGGACCTGTCGGGTCCACCCGCGCCGCCGGAACCAGAATTCCACGTCCGCCGCGCCCGACCTAGCTTCCCGCGCGACCGGGCCTGGAATTCTTCCGGCCAAAGACACTGCACATTCACGGCAGCATTGCTATGCGCCTGCCGAACGGCCGCTCCGGCGCTGAACGGCCCGCTCGCATTGTTGTCGACACGGGCGCCCAGGGAACTGTAGTTCCCCAGGAAGTCCTCGACCGCCTGCCGCCCGACGAAGTCAATTACGTCGAGGGCCACACGATAGTCCGCGGTTTCATGGACCGGGACAAAATTCGTTGTCGCCGCGCCGACGTAGTCTTCGTTCTGGGCTCGCTCCGCTTCTGCCGCCGCGTCTTCGTCGTCCCGCGCGGCGCCATGGGCGTTGAGCCGGACATTCTGCTCGGCCTGGACGCGATCCAGGCCGTCCACGGCCAGATCGACACGACGCTGTCCGGGTGGTGCCTCCGGGCCCGTGACCACCTGCACCGCGAAGTCGTCGTCCCTTTTCGGCTCCGGACCAGCTTGGGATCCTGGTCCGAGTCCTGGGACCAGTAAAGCTCCCCGTCGGAGAGGCCCTCGTCCCATGCACGCTCAATGGGCAGGGCCCGGCAACGCGTGAGTTGCCGCACCTCTACGTCGAGCCGTCGCCGGAGTCCCCGCAAGCCTTGGGCGTACTCTGCCCTTACCAGCTGCATAATCACCCGGGAGACAAAATGTTTCACGTGCGGTTGTGCAATCCTGGCCGGCAGCCGGTAACCCTGCCGCTAGGATCGGTAGTAGCGGTCGCTTCGGCGGTCGCCCTACCGCCTGGTGATTTTGAGTACGAACCTGAGCAAATGCCTTGTAGTGCGAGTGCATTGACAGACCTCTTGATTCGCCGGCTGCGAATCGTGCCTGCCAAACGCCGCACTGGACTCCGCCACTTTAATAGAAAAGCACGCATGCTTGGCGCGGCATATGAGCCCGCCAAAGACGTTGAGAAAATAATCTCCACCCTACGTTCTGTCGTAGATGAGGCGGAAAAGCAGCGCGCTCTGTCTAGCGCAGCGCCTGCTGAGCCCGCCGACCCACCCGCGCACCGCCCTACGACGTCGACGATATAGTCGTCACGTTTGGCGAGCTGCCCTTCGACACAGCCGACCGGCCGTTGCAGGACCTTGATGCTATGAGCATCATTAGCCTCGACGACGATGCTATGAGCACGTCGTCACGAAGCGCGTCCCCAACGCCGGCCCCGATCACAGGCCCTCGGTCGACGAGTTCGTCGCCGCAGTCGAGGCAGTGTCCGTCCCCAGAGACGCCACCCTGCGCTCGACCTTCCCCGGTCTCTCCGAAAAAGCGGAGCGCGACTTGCTCGATGCAGTCCGCGCCATGCGCGGCGACGTTACGGTCCGCAAGGCCGCACCGGTCGCCGACGCCGAGGCCCCACCCCAGAGTGTGGTCACAGCCTCGCTTTCGGCCCGGCCCGATGCCCCACCCCCTACGACTGCAGCACCCGACGCGAAGCCCGCTGAGGCACCGCGGCCGGTGCCTAATGCAGAGGAGGAGTGGCAAGAGCTGCTGAAGAAGATTCCTGAGCTCGGCTCTCACCCGTCAATCACGACGGCGCAGAAAGCCGAACTTCACGCGCTCCTGCGGCGCTACAAGGATGTCTTCGCAGACAAGGTCGAGGCCAAAGAGGGCACCAGCAACCTGCTCTATTACGAGCACGTGATCAAACTCACGACTCGCCTTCCGGTGTTCACGCCTCCGCGGCGTATGAACCCGCACGCCGAGGAACACGCCCGCAAGGAAATTCAGAAACTCCTTGAGCTTGGGCTGATCGAGCCCTCCCAAGCGGCATATGGCTCGCCGGTAGTGCTGGCCCCCAAAAAGGACGGCACTTGGCGTTTCTGTGTCGACTATCGGAGGCTGAATCAGATCACCGAGCGGGACGTGTTTCCCCTACCCCGCATAGACGACCAGCTCGAGCGCCTCCGCGGCTCGATGGTCTTCTCGACTGCTGACGCGACTGCCGGCTTCTGGCAGCTGCCTCTGCACCCCGGCTCCCGAGCCTACACTGCATTTGTGGTCCCCTGGGGTCACTTTCAGTGGAAGGTTACGCCGTTTGGGGTCACGAACGGGCCCGCGGCATTCTCCCGCGCGATCACTGCGATCCTGGGCCCCTTGCTGACCACCTGCGTCGTCGCGTACATCGACGATATCACGGTCTTCTCACCGTCCATCGATCAGCACCTTCTAGACTTGAAGGCGCTCTTCGAGACGATCTCTAAGGCGAACCTGCGCCTGAAGCCGTCGAAGTGCCGCTTCTGCGTGCCTGAAATCGACCTTCTCGGCCACCGCATCTCCGCCGAAGGGATCCGCCAGGACCCTGCGAAGACCAAGGTGATCACGGACTGGCAGACGCCGAAGAACGCGGACGAGCTCCGCTCGTTCCTCGGCCTCGCCGGCTACTACCGCCGCTTTGTCGAGAACTTCTCCAAAGTGGTGCACGCCATGCAGCGCCTTCTATTGAAGGACGCCGTCTGGAGTTGGCCAGAGGACGGCCCCGCCGACCGCGCCTTTAAGGAGCTGAAAGAACTCCTGGGCCGCGATATTATATTGCGGTTCCCGGACTTCTCGAAGCCCTTCATTCTCCAGACGGACGCCAGCACCTACGCTATCGGCGCAATTCTGAGCCAGGCCGACGACAAAGGCGTCGAGCGGCCGCTCGCGTTCATCAGCCGCACGCTGCTGCCGGCCGAGATGAACTACTCCGCTACGGAGCTGGAGTGCCTCGCAGTAGTCTGGGCCATTAAGTATTGGCGCCACTATCTGCTGGGCGGCCCCAGTTCCTGGTGCGGACCGACCACCACGCCCTCCAGTGGCTGAAGACGCTGGACCCGACGACGGGCCGCCTCGGTCGCTGGTCCCTGCTCTTGCAGGCCTACGACTTTGAGATCGTCTACCGCCCTGGCAAGCAGAACGGGGGTCCCGACGCGTGCTCGCGTCTCCCTAAGGACCACCCCGTCTGGCAGCCAGGCGGTGCAGACGGTTCCTCGTCCAAGCCCGCGGCCTACAAGGGCGCCGAAGGCTTCGGCATCCCGCAACATGCTGTAGGGGCTGAGCCTGAGGATCCCGACGTCCCGCTGGGCATCTTTAGGATGCAGCTGGGCCCGACCGAGCGGGCCCTGCGCCAGCTCGCCAACTCCGCCGGCTTCCGCGCGGAAGCCCCAGCCGAGGGTGGCCGAGCCGCTAGACGCCGAGCGCCCCGGGCGGCGCCTGCGAGCGCCCCCTCTTCCCCGCCGGGCCGCTCCTCTTATGCAGAGGAGGAGTCGCGGCCCCCTGTGCCAGCCAGTGCTCCTGAGGCCGAGCCCGACGCCGGCGCCCCTGAAGCGCCCGCGCCCGAGCCTGAGGGTGAGGCTGGCGGTGCTGCGGAAACCGATTCCGACGCCGAGCCCCCGCCGCCAGAGCGCGCGCCGCGACGCCTGCCCCGCGAGCTCGCCAAGCTTGCTGCGTCGGCTGGGTTCGCTGAGGCCAAGGCCTCCGCCTCGGCTACTGACGCCGCCACGCGCAAGCGAGCGCGGGCCGCCCAGAGCGCTTCGCGCCTCCCGCGCCAGAGTCGGTCTCGCCGCCCCCGAAACGACGAGAGCCGGGCCCGGCGCCCGCTGTCGAGGAGCGCGAGGCTCCCTCGGACGCGGAGATGCCCGACGCCCCTGAGGGCGACCTGGGCGCCCCGGCCGCGCTGCTAGAGGACGCTCACGCAGAGGCCGAGGCCTCGGGCGAGATCGATGACGAGTCGCTGCCGGAAGGGCCTGTCCCCTCCGACGCCTGCGACGCTGACGGCTTCCCCCTCGCTCTTGCGGAGCGAGTCCCGAAGCGCTCGGAAACCGGGCCCCGTCGGTGGGGCGCCAAGGGATTTGCCGAGCCGCGGCCCCTGCATCCCGACGCGCTCTTCCCTCGCGGCCCCGCCTTGAGGCGGCAGCCTCGAGATGAGTACAACACGCGCCACTGGCGCTCCCCGGTCGACCCCTCGGATCGGCCGGTGCCGATTCATATTGAGTGGGAGCCGGAGGACCCTGAGGGCGAGCCGCCTCCCGGGCCTCCGCGCCGACGCTCGCTCTCCCCGGAGACTGCTCGCCACCAGATCCGCGTTCGGCCGGTCCCCCCGGACCCCAAGCCAGCGCCGCGGGCTCGAGGTCGCCCCTCTGCCCGCGGGCAGGCTTCCGACGACGCCGCCCCGCTCGAGCCTGAGACGGTCGCCGCCGAGGCCGCTGCCCCGCAGCGGTGGGTAGAACTCGACCCTAGAGGCCGGGACGTTCGCCCGCCGTGCAAGCCGGTCTTCGTGGATACCGTCCTCGACGCGTGGGCCTGCGGACCCTCGCCAGCCGTCGATGGGGCGCTCCCCGACGCGCTGCGCCGTATGTTCCCGCCCGAGAAGCGCAAGCGTCTGCTCGCCGCTCAGAAGGAGGATTCCTTCTGCAAGAAGCTTCTCGCCTTCCACGCAGAGGGCGAGAATCCAACTGTCTGTACCCGCGGCTCGAGGCGCGACGCAGATCCCTGCTCGCCCAGCTGCGCTCACTGCCTGCGGGCCAAGGAGCGCTTTGCACGCCTGGCCGGCGAGTTCAGCCTGGCCGACGACGGCGTCATCGAGCGCAACCCCTTGGTCCCTGCCGGCCGGTTCCTACCCGTCTTGCCGGACGCTTGGATCGACAGGGTGCTCTACGCCTATCACGAGGGCTGGGCCCATCGAGGCGCGCCCGTGATAGCCCGTCGGATCGCCCTGCGGTTCTGGTGGCCTGGCATGTACGCCTCCATCGCTCGCTTTGTGCGGTCGTGCCCGCACTGTCAGTTCGCGAAGGCCGCGAAGCCCCGCCGTACCGCCATTCAGGTGATACAGCCTTCGGGCAAGGGAGACCTGTGGCAGGTGGATATCTTCCACTTGGATATGCACGAAGACGGTTCGCGATACATCATCGCGTACGTCGACGCATACACCAAGTTCTGCTATATCTACCCGCTCTCCCGTATCTCCGGCGAGGCCTTGCTCGCCACCGCGATCGACTTCTATACGCACGAGGGCGTGCCCGCGCGCATCCTGACGGACCGCGGGTCCCAACTCGTTGGGGGCGCGTGGAACGCGTTCTTCAAGGAGAAGGGTACCCGCGCCGATATCGTTCTCGCGTTGCGGACCACCGTGCACTCCGCCACCGGGTTCTCCCCGATGGTCTTGCACCGCGGTTCTGAAGTGCACCTGCCCTGCGAAGTGCGCTTCGGAGCCGGCGTCCGCTTCGTGAACCCCGACCACACGCACCCGGCTGATTACCTTCTCGCGATGACGCGAGCTGCCGCGAGCGCCGACGCTGCCTCGCGCGAGTACCGTCGGTTCTATCGGAACCGCATGGTTGCTCGCACCGGCAACCCGCCTCATCGTCGCCGCTTTGAGGTTGGCGACAAGGTATTGTGCTGGATGGGCGAACACAACAAAGGGCTGTACAATTCGTGGGTCGGGCCCTACACTGTGACTGGTGTTAACCCTGGCGGTTACACCTACACGGTCAAGGGGTCGGCTAAGCCCTACTCCGCCAAGGACGATGCCCGTACCCGTCCTCTGCGTGAGACTGTTGCCCACATCGACTGCATGCTTCCGTTCCGCACGCGTCTCTCCGAGTCTCAAGCCCGTCCCCGCGTTGGTCGGCCTCGGAAGACTGCTGTGAACGCCGACGAGCCGGCGATCGACCCCGCACTCGCGGACTCGCCCGCTCAAGAACAAAATCCACCTCTCGCCCCTGACGTCGACGCCGAGGGCCCCGAGCGGGCTGCCGAGGGCGACGAGGTTGAGATGGATGACGCGATTTTGGTCGACGACCTGTGAGAAGCTCGTCCCATTGCTGTTCCCTTTGCGATCGCTGTGCTTGCGCCGTGGGGCAGATTTCTTTGCCCGCTTTGCCTCAGCCCTGGCTTCCGAGGTGGGACGTGGGTTGGCTGGTGGCCAATCACGGGGCGCCATCTGGGCCTTTCGTTCCATTTTCTGGGATCTGGGCCCGTCGCTCGTGGAGAGTGGCTGGGTGTAGGCCTCCCGGGTGCCTGCGGGTCCGTGAGGGGCTCGAGGTTGCTGGCTGGGGGTGCACTCAGTCGTGCCCTATCCTTTCGTTGGGCCTGATGGGCGGCCCGGATACCTCCTCGCTGGTTTCTTCCCGAGGCGGTGAAACTTCCCATCCGTGCCACTCTCCTTCGGCTCTCGCCGTTGGAGCGAGTTTGGGCCAGCTTTTGGGGGTTTCGAGTTCTATGCTTTTCCATCTTTCGAGCTTGGCCTGGGGTTGCCTAGGTACATGCACTATGCTGGTATCGGCTCCTATTTCGGTCGCGAGCTATGCTACCTGGCATATCTGGTTGCTGACGACGGACATTCTACTTCGAGAGGAGTTCACTCGCCGCCGCCCTGTCGCTGCCGTGGTTGGTGCACACCCCGGCGGTGGGGTGGACGCCCCGTCGAGCATGCAGACTCGACGTTCGGCTTGGCGCGGTCCGGTGCGAGGACGCACCGTATGCAGAGTGAGGAGTTGTCGCGTGCCGCGATTCCCTCGGATTAGGCTAGCCGGCAGTCTATGCGTAGCCGCTAGCCCTAGTCTAGTGCTATCGAGCAGCTAGCTCTAGCACTCTCTGTATTCTGACTTAGCGCCGGGCGCGACTCCGTTTGGGGGTACGCGATCCCTGGACGGGTACACTTGTGAATAGACCACTTGTGCTCCCAGCTACAGCCCCAGCCCGTGCGTGACCGCACGGACGCTGCACCGGGTGGGAATCCTCTCATCCGACATAGATCTAGCGGCTTCAAAATCTTCAAGGATCTTCTAGCTTTAGTGCGACTGTCGCGTCCTCTTCTACTGCTTTCCATACTGCTTGCGCGCTCTCCTCATTTTTTGCGTTCTCGTGTCCTTCGTCGTGATTGCGATCCTGCTTACATTGGCTTGAAGTGGTCGTCTCTTGTCTATTTGTTCGATCTTATTGTGTCATGTCATGATCGTGATCACTAGTACTGGATACGGAACATTAATGCAATGCAACGAGTGTCACATGCACAGTGTGTAGCCCTGGAATGCAAGGGGTTCTAGATCTGGAGCTTACGTCACACGGCGTATACATGTACACGGCCCGGCGGCGGGGCCGGACCACCGGGGCATGCGCATATGTATGCAGGGGTGCTTAATTATATTGTGATACAAGCTTCCATTTACACGGCCCGGCGGCCGGGCCTGGGGGCGCCGGGGGCCGGGCCTCAGAGGAAGGGGATGGAGAGGCGGAGGACGACGCGGGCGACGAGGCGGCGCCAGCGGCCCTCCGCGGACTCCCCCGCCGCCTCCGCCGCCGCCTCGCCCCCGCCCGTCCGCAGCAGCCGAAGGCGCCGCGGCAGCGCCGAGGGCCGCAGCACCCGCGCCTGCGCCCGCGTGAGAAAGAAGGCGGCGCCCCCTGCAGCTGGGCCTCTATCCCTCCTTTTCAAGTTTAGGGGCGAGGCACCAGATCATAAGGATCTGGCGGTAGGGGGGTACCAGATCTAATTTTTTGAGCGCTAAAAAACTGGACGCGGCCGGGCCCAAGGCCCAGGGCTCTCGAAAACGGAAGGCGACGCCCCCTGGGCCTCTATCCCTCTCTTTCAAGATCAAGATCCCCCTTTTAGGGGCGAGGCACGATCTATAGGATCTACAAGAATCTGGCGCTAAGCGGACGCGGCCCAAGGCCCAGGGCTCTCGACTTCGAAACCCCTTCATTCAGGGCGCGCACCTCGAGGAGGTCGAAGGGGTACTCCACCAGCGTCGACCCGGGGCACCTGCGCGCGCACGCGTACCCCTCCCCTCAGGTGCCTCATTCAGAGGAGGAGCTGAGGGGGGCCGACGCACCGGCCGGGCCCGTGCACATGGGCGCAGGCGGGGGCGGGGGCGGGGCTGCCGCCCCTGGCCTCGCGATCGGGGGCGGCCTCGAAGACGGGGCCGTTGGAGACCACGATGCCCGGGAACTGCCGGAGGATGAGGGAGGCGCCGGGGGGTACGAGATGAGATGCAGTGCGCCGGGATTACGCGTACCGTCTCGTGGAACCTGGCGGCGGCCCCGGCACCGGCCCCCGCCGATCGCGAAGTTCAAAAAAAATAGGGAAGGGGGGGGGGGGGGGGGGGGGGGGGCGGATGGAGGACGCACCAGGCGGTGTTGCGCGCGGCCGTCGCCCGCCAGAGCCTGCGCGAGCGATTGCGTGAGGTCGGCGAGAACTGAGCAGAGCAATCCCCCTCCCCCTCTACCCCTAAGAACACGAAGTTGCGGGGGCGGGAGGGAGCTCGAGAGTCCTATCCAATAGGCTACGTAGCCGGAACGTCTCAGACTAGCTCGGCGCCGGATTAATATTTGGCTAGGGCGCGGGCACCCGTGCCAGGTGTCGGGCGAGACGGGGTCCAGTAGCCGCGGGTCCCCTGGCCCCGCCCCCGGCCCCTGCCCACGCGTGAGGCGCGAGCGGGGCGCGAGGGGATGCGTTGGTCAAGGGGCGAGGCGGCCGGCGCCGGGCCGAGCTTAATCGCGTGATCGCCCAGACGAGAGCTTGATCTTGTATCGCTTTAGGGATCTCTATATTAAATATGAGCGTATTATGATTAGGACGGGGACGGGGGCGAGGGCGGGGGCGGGGGCGGGCCTCCGGGAGGCCGAGGTGCTCCCGCCAGAGCCGCTGGCGCAGCTCGAACGCGAAGCTGCGGGGGGGGAAGAGGGGGGGGGGGGGGGGGGGGGAGCGCGGCCCCGTGAGCCGCGACGCCAAGGGGGGGAGGGGGAACTTTCGGAAGGGTCGCCCCGCTGTTGCAGGCGGGCGCCATTAGATGCAATAGATTTAGACGAAGGCAGTTAAGGATGGGCGTCTAGATGGGAAGAGGGGATGGGCCCGGGGGCGCCCCGGGCGGCTTAAGTCCGGTGGGGTTAGCTTAAGGCCGCTGGGCCGTCAGGGCCGCTAGAGACTCTGAGATGGGACGGGGGCGCGCCGGGCGGCGGGGAAGGGGCGCCCGCCCATGCGCGAGGGGACGCGCTCCGTGTCCGCCACCACCGCCGCCACCTAAGGAACAAGGAAGGATAAGGAAGGAAAGCTTAAGGCAAGGGAGAGGAGGAAGAACCTCCGAGTCGCGGTGCGGGGCGAGGGAGCGGTCAGCTACGTTCGCCGTGCCCACCACCGCCACCTGGGGGTACACAAACGTCGAAAAGAAACGTCCAGGAGGGCTTTGATGGAGGGGTACGTGCCTGGTCGTCGACCAGAAGGATCTTCGAGTGCACGTAGATCTGTCCCGGGGGGTACGGCACCGAATCATGAAAGAACTGCGGAACCGGGGGGAGTGGGGGTACTGACCTTCTCGGAGACGTGGCGGCCGCTGATGAGGCCGCAGGTTCTGCGGGACCGAGGGAGCGCGTGAGGGGCGAGAGGATCGACTCGAGAGGGCCGGCGAAGATCTATTTTTAGATCTAGAGGGGGCGGGGGCCGGAGCCGGGGCCCACCGGAGGGAGGAGAGGGCGAAGTACTCAGCGACGTCTACCCCGGGGTGCGCCGCCCTGCGAGGGCCCGGGCTCAAGAAAAAAAGAAGGGGGACGGGGGGGAGACGGGGTAAGAGGATGGGTACCGGATGCGCCCTATCATCGAGCCCGGCCCGCGCTGCAAGGGGGCGCTTCAGGGGGAGGCGGAACGGGCGGGGGGTACAGCGCACGGCCAGGGAGCGGTGCTGCCAGTTCAGGATCGTCTGGTTGGCGGGGCCTGCGCCGCTTTCGGTTCTAGGGGGTACGGGAAGACTAGAGGGGGGGTAGGGCGAACTGTTGGCGCCGGTCTCGGGCGTCTCGGGGAGTACGATGTAGACGCGGAACGGACGGCCCCTGTACCCCCCGTCAGAAAAAAGAGAGGCGGGGGAGGGGAAAAGGGGTACTCGGCGATGGCGGCGCTGACGCGGTCGGCGATGGCGGCGCCCACGCCGTTCTCGATGTACCTGTACCCCCCGAAGGAGCGTGAGAAGTGGGAGGGGTACGGCCTCTAAACGCGGCGCGAGCCCAAGCCCAAGCGCGCACCGGCGGGATCCCGTGCTCGACACGAAGAACTGCGGCGAAAATGAAATAGACCAATCGATCAGATCGAATTCGAATCGGGTGGGGGAGGAGGAGGAAGCCGGGGGTACCGGGTTCTCGAGGTAGATGAAGTGGCGGGCCTGGGAGACCGCGTGCAGCAGCGCCTCGTGCACGCTCTGCCGGGCAGGCGAGGGTGAGACCCTTAAACGTTTCTTAGAACCGCCTGCCTATAAGCTTCATCTTATGGGACATCTCGCGGACGCTCTGCCGGGTGCGGAGCGTGCAGAGGTGAGCTAGAGGGCATGGCTTGGATCTCTTTGCGGGACGCGGGACGCGAGCGCGAGCGCGGGCACCTGCTCGGGGCGGGCGGCCGACGTCCAGCGGCCCACGGAGCGCACCTGCGCGACGTCGAGTCGGCCGTCCCGATCGCAAGGCGCGCAGGGCGGGGCGGGGCGATGCGGCCAGAGCGCCGACGAAGCGGTCTAGCCCAAGAAGCGCCCCAGGGCGCCCCAGGGGCGTCTTCGTCGTCGTAGCCTATAAATAGCGTAGGGGCGGCGCACGAGCTGGGCGACGCAGGTGGCGCCGCCGCCCTCGCCCCCGAGGAGGGCGGCGAGGGCGCCGCGGCGGGGCGGGTCGGCCTTGGGCGCGAGGAAGCCGTACTTGGGGCGGTACAGGTGGTTGCTGCGCGTGCGCGGGGCGGGGCGGGGCGGAAGGGCTTCAGGAAGAAGGACGAGGAGAAGAGAAAGCAGGTCTTTGAATGCTAGCAGTCAAGGAGCTAGAAGGCTAGAAACGAAAGAGGGGAGGGCTGGGCGCCTGCGGCGGTTCCACATAGAAGCCAAGGAGCTAGAAGACTAGAAGCTAGAAAGCTAAAAAAGATAAATAGGGGAGGGTCAAAGAGGCGCCTGCGGCGGTTCCACATCTGGACGAAGTGCGCCTAAAAGCGAAAGCGGGGAGGGCTGGGCGCCTGCGGCGGTTCCACATCTGGACGAAGTGCGCCGCGAGGTCCCGCGCCGCCTCCCCTGCGGAAGGCGGGCGAGTGGGCGGAGGGCGCGAGGAAGAGGAAGGAGGGGGGCGGGGCGGGGAGGGGCGGGGCGGGGCGGGGTGGAGCGAGGTGAGGCGGGCGGGGCGTGGCGGGGCGGGGTGCTAGAAAGAAGAAGAATAAAAAGCCCGAGCGAGCGATTTCGGTGGTGTGGGGGTGGTGTGGGGCGCGGAGGGGTGATCAAGGGGCGGCTGGCGGGGCGGGGCGGGCGGGGCGGGGCGGGCCCGCACGCACCGTCGAGGGCGATGTTGGCGTCGTGCCTAACAACGGAGGACGAAGGAGGAGGAGGAGGAGGAGGACGTCAGAGTCGGCCGGGCCGGGCCGGGCCGGGGCCGAAGCCTGGGCAGGGGGCGGGGGCGGGGGCGGGGAGGGGGTGGGCGGATATGAGGGTTTACGCCCCAGGGCGGGTGGCGGTCACCGAGGACGCGACGCGAGGCGGGGCGGGGCGGGGTCTCCTAGGCGGGACCGGGCGGGGGCCGGGGCGGGGCGGGTGCGGGCCAGGGAGGCGGGGGACGGCGCGGCGGTCGGCGGGGTCGCGCCACGGGTCGGCGTCCGCGATCGGCGCCGACGGGAACGCGAAGTAGTCCTTCCCTGAAGCAGTTCCGTTAGATTGCTTCTTCTTTGTTGTCGAATACTTTAAGAGGGGCATAAAATTAGTGCCTCCGTGCGGGCTGCCGGGCGGGGCGCATGCACAGGGGCCCGGGCACAGGTCTGGGCGGGAGGGGCGGGGCGGGGCGGGGCGGGGGCGCGCCGGGCCAGGTGAGCGAGCGCTCGTCGGCGAGGGCGTGCCCCGCCGTGTCCCACCGCCCTGCGCATGCCCCGGCCTCAGCGCGGCGCGGCTCGAGGAGGAAGAGAGGAGGGGGCGGCGCGCGCGCGCTGAGGCGGGGGGCCTGACCTGCGCGCGCGTGCCTCAGCGCGGCGCGGGCGTGCGCGCGCGGCTTAGGGTTAGGGTTAGGCCTAGGAAGGCCTAGGAAGGCTTGGGAAGGGCGGGGAGGAGGAGGAGAGGTGGGGGTGGCGGGGCGCACCGAAGTTGAGGTCGGCCCCGCCAAGGAACGCCACCTCCTGCGCACGCCCCGGGCGCACCGCCCCGCCCGCGATCAGCTCCGAAGAGTTCGAAGCTTTGGCTTGACGGAGGCCGGGCGGGGGGCGGGGGGGCAGGGGGGCGGGAGGCGGGGGCAGGGGCGCCTGGTCGACGACGACGGCCTTCTCGTGCATCGACCACCGGAAGATCGACCGCGTCGCCCGCGGGATCTGTGGGGGGGCGGGGGGGGAGCTGTTAGAAAGCGCGGGGCCCTCCTCCCCCTTCCTCATTCTGGGGCAAGCGGAGCCCCAGGGGCGCAGTGGGCGGGGAGGGCGCCGGCGCCGGCGGCACTGGGGGGGATAGGCCGCTCGCTCGCCTTGAGGACGTGGACGAAGGGGTCCAGGGCCTGCGCCGCGGGGGGGTGAGCGGGGGCGGGGTGGGAGGGGGGTACGAGGGCGCGCGCCTCGAGGAGGCGGCGGACGCGGCTGCTGTAGATGTACCTGCGAGCGAGGCCAGGCGGGTTCACACAAGTCTTCTAAAAATAGATCTCTTAGGAGGGTGAGTCCGGGCGGTCCAAATGAGTCCTCTAGATCTCTTTTGAGCTCTTTAAGCTGTTCATCCTCGAGCTCGAGCTTCGGCTCCGGCCCCCGCGCACCGGAATGCGATGCGGCTGTGGTTCCAGAGGAGAACATAAACGCGCACTCCCTGCCCCGCCTTCCGCTTGAGCACGCTGCGGGGGGCGAGGCAAGGCGAGGCAAGGCAAGGGTCAGAGGCAGGGCTGAGAAGGGGAGAGCGAGGAGGGGGGTTGGGGGAGGTGGAAGGGGGGTAGAGCACTTGTCGAGCCGCCAGTGGGGATCCAGGCCCCCGTCGGGGGGCTGCCCCCTCCGCAGGTAGATCTCAGGCGAGAACCTGGCGTACCCCACGGGATCAAGAGCCGTTTCCATGGGGGAACGGCGTTCAGCCAAGGGGGGTAGAGCGCGCCACCAGGCGGAGATGAATATCTGCTCCCGCGCGGATTCGAGCGCCGTCGCGACGGCCTGCAAGCGCCGACTTGAATCGAATATAATTTTTTGGGGGGGGTGGGGGGAGGGGGTGGGGGGCCAAAGCCGGGAGTACGTCAAAGTAATCGCGTCCGTCGACGAAGAATCGGGCCGAGGTGAAGGCTCGAGGGGGGGCGAAGGAGAGGGACAGGGCCGAAGCAGGGAGTACCCCCGCGTCCGAAGCCGCGCCGGCGCTGCGGGGGTAAATGAGAGCAGAGTCTGGGGGGTACGGGATCGGGGCGGGCCGCGGCCGGAGCGGAGACGTCTCGTCGGCGTGGACGAAGGCGCTGCGGGGTACGGTGAGATGAACGGGGTACGGTGAGATGAACGGGGTACGGCATATCAGAAGGAAAGGGGGTACGTGATGCGCTCGGGAGAGGGAGGGGCGGAGAGGGTGGCTGCAGCTGGGGCGGGGCCGAGAGGGTGAGGGGTACGGCGCGGGAGGCAACGAGAATAGGCGAGAGGGTTCACCTGAGGATCCGCTTGGGGACGACAGCAGGAGGGAATCGATGCTCTGCGGGGGGTACGGCTCAGCGGATCTGAATTCGAGTTATAACTTGGCGTCGCACCGCGACGTCGGCACGGACGGCGGCGAGCTGCGGGGGCGGGGGCGACCCCAGGGCAGCCTCGGGGGTCACGAGCAGAGTCCCCTCCGGAGTGAGGGACCACCTGCGGCGCGGGCACAGTAATTCGACGCGGCCCCGGCGCGGGGCCAGGCGGGCGGGCGGGTTCAGCGCTCGCGCGCGGCGGGCGCGGGCCGGGCCGTGGGCACGCCATTGAACGGTGTTCGTCTGAAGAGAGCGCTGCGCGAGCGTGGGGAGCACGCGAGGCGAGGCGGGCGTCCCGCGCTCCTTCGCCGCGGCCGCGACGCGCTCGCCGATGCGCGCGGCCCAGAATTCGATCCCGACGCCCCCGTCCGCCCGCGTCCAGAGCAGCAGCTTCCGAAGGAAGGCCGGGTGGTCGACGACGAGCCGCGCGGCGCCCGCCGGCCCGTCCCGCGACCAGGAAAGCTGCAGGCCGCGCGTCCTGAGATCGACCTCCTCGACCGGCTGTTCCGCCGCGTAAGGCGGAAACGTGAATTCTTGCGAGGCGCGCTCCGCGCACCGTGATCTCGGTGGGGCTCGCGTACAGGAGGAGGGAGGCGTCTGTAAGGACGGCCCAGCGCTTGGCGTCTGCGCTGCGGAGCCAGCGGAACAGCGGCTGCGTGCTGAGAGCCCAAGCGGAGACAAGGCAGCCCTCAATTGGCGGAGGGCGCGCGCTCTGTTCCACGGAGGGCGGCGCGGGAGGGACGGGCACGATCTTTACGGGTCCGCGCATCTTACACGCGCGGGAGGCCGAAGCGCGCGCGCTCCAGCTGCTTCGAGAGGATCGACTTTTTGCCGGGGGGAGTAGTCTGGGTGGGGTATACCGCCATCAAAATGTTCAGCGCGAGCGCCCTCGTCCAGCAGCGCTCCAGCAGCAGCTGGAACCCGCGCGCCTTCTTCGGCGGCCGCACGGTGAGCTCTTAGGCCTCCCGGCGCTGACCCGACCGCGAGCTCATAACTACCACGAGCAGCGGCCGGCCCACGTGCACAGGCCCCCCGCGGCGCGGAGAGCGGAGAGGCGTGATTGCACGGTGTTCGTGGTGGCCGAGCAGACGGACGCGTCCGGCAAGAAGAAGGTGAGCGTCGGAACGCGTGCGCGCGTGCGGGCCCCGTGCGACGTAGCGCTCGGAGCGCCGCATCGCTCCTTGGTTTTGACAGCCTGATAGAACTTAGGCCGCGCGAGTAGAACGTACAGCCTCCCGGGCCGGGCCGGAGGCCGCGCGCCGAGTTCGAGCGCTTACTCGGCCGGCCCAGGTCTCGGTCATCGGGGCCGGCTGGGCGGGGCTGGGCGCGGCCTACCACCTGGCCAAGCAGGGCTACGAAGTCAGCCTTCTCGAGGTCCGCTGCGCCGGCGGCGGTGCGAGCTTGGCTCGAGCTTAACTTGACCTCACCTGCCCGCAGGCGGCGGCGCAACCGGGCGGGCTCGTCGCTGGCTGGCGTACGGTCCGTCTCTCCCCTTCCGCGGACGCCGCGCGCCGCGCGCCGCGCGCGCCGACGTGACTCGCAGGCCGGCGGCCGCCCGGTCGAGGCGGGGATCCACGGATTCTGGTACCCCTACCGCAACATCTTCGGGCTCTGCAGGGAGCTCGGCATCCAGCCCTTGTGGGTCCCGTTGTTTCTCTGCGCTCTGTCGCGCCGCCTGACCCCGCGACAGCACCGACTGGACCCGGTACCCCCTCACCGGATTCCCGAGCAGCTCGCCGCTCGGAATCAACTCCGTACCCTGCGCAGCTCCTCGCAGTACTCCCCCAAAGGTCTCGAGGTCGAATCTCCGATCTTCCAGGACCTCCCCCGCCTCCCCACCCCCCTCGGCACCTTCATCTGTGCGCGTACCCGCCCTTCCTCCCTCTCCTCCCCAAACTGAAGTCGTTCTGCGCACCCCCAGACACGAAGTTCAAGCGGCTACCCCTCGCGGACCGCCTCTCCGCCCTACCCCTCCTCTACGCCGTTGTCGATTTCGACAACTCCGATGACGCCGTGCGTCCCAGTGCCCCCCTCCTCCGTACCGCATCCCCCCGAATCTCACGTACCCCCAGTGGAGGAGGTACGACAACATGACGGCGCGCGAGCTCTTCAAGGTGCTCAGACCGCATCGGATTCAGATCAGATCATATCAGATCGCATCCGATCTGATCCGATCCGATCAGATGTACGGGTGCACGGAGCGGCTGTACAAGGAGGCGTTCGAGCCTATGCTGCTCGTCGGCCTGTTCGCCCCCGGCGAGGCCTGCTCCGCCGCCGCCGCCCTCGGTGCCCTCTGCTCTTGCGCACCTTTGCATTTCTCTCAACCGTGTACCCCTCCCAGGAATGCTCTACTACTTCATCCTGGCCCACCAGGCCGATTTCGGTACCCCGTACCCCGCCTCTGGTTTCCCGTATCCCCCCGACTCTCCCCGGCGCAGACGTCGTCTGGTGCCGGGGTACCGTCGGCGAGGAGATCTTCGCCCCCCTCAAGCAGGCGAGTCTCCGCGTACCCTCCCCCCATGATTCTCCCTTTCCCTCCCACTCACGTACCCCCGCAGGCGATCGAGCGCGAGGGCGGCCGCGTCCTGACCGGCATGCGGGTGCGTACCCCTACCCCTCCCAGATCCTTCCCGTACCCCTCCTTGACCTCTCTCCCCCAGGTCTCGGACCTGCGGGTGAACGGGAGCGGGGAGGTCGATGCGGTCGTCTGCAACGGCGGCGCCGACGTCATCGAGTGCGACGCCGTCGTCTCGGCGGTACCCCCCACCCACCCACTCCCCCGTCTGTTCTTCTTCCTCCTTTCCTGATGAGATTCCTTCCCCCCTTGCCCAGGTGGGGATCTCGGCGCTGCAGAAGATCGTGCAGTCGAGCGCGGCGCTGCAGTCCCGCCGCGAGTTCCGCGGCACCGCCAACCTCCAGGCCCGCCCCCTCCCGCCCGTCGGGCCCCGTCGTCCCCTAGGCCAGATTGAGCCTTTGGGACCCCCCGGCCCCCGCCCGCCTTCAGCCCCCGTCCCCTAGGCCAGATTGAGCTTCCTCAGGACCTTTTCCACCCCGCCCCGCCCCGCCTCACGCGGGGCGGCGGAGCAGGCGGTGGACGTTCTGGCGGTGCGCATCTGGTTCGACCGCAAGGTGGACGTGCCGCTCCCCTCCAACGCCTGCTTCGGCTTCGACAACACCACCGGCTGGTCCGCCCGCCCCGCCCCACCCCGCCCCGCCCCGCCCCGCCCCGCCCCAGTCGCTACTAGCTAGGCTTAGTAGTTAAGCACCGGCCGGAGCTAAGGTTGAGCTTCGCCCCGCCCCGCCCCGCCCCGCTCCTCCCCTCCGCTCGGTCTCGAGCTCACTTGCGCGGCCGTGCAGGACCTTCTTCGACCTGAACGCGCTGCACGACGAGTTCCGCAACGAGACCGGCCAGGCGAGCCCGCCCCCCGCCCCTCGACGAGCTCGAGCCGTTAGAGCGCTGCTCGCCCCCGCCGGCCTGACCCCGGGGGCCCGGCAGGTGGTGGAGGCGGACTTCTACCACGCCAACCAGTTCATCGCTATGTCCGACGACGAGGCCCGCCCCGCCCCGCCCCGAGCTGCTATGGATTTCGTTGATAGAGAGCTTCAATTTGTTGATAGAATTCCTTGGCTTCCCGGCTAGCTGCCCCGCCCCTCCTCCCTCCCCCTTTCCCTCTCCCCCTCCCACTCTCCTCTGACCCGTCCCCGGGGCGCAGGTCGTCAAGACGGTGCAGGGGTACCTCGGCCAGTGCATCCCCGAGTTCCGGGACGCGCGGGTGCCCACGTACCCCCCCACTTGAACCTCGTACCCCAGTTCGCCCCGCACCCAACGCGGGGTCGGGGCGCAGGTCTTGGACTCGGCGGTGATCCGTCTGCCCCGCGCCGTGACCCACTTTGCCCCCGGTCCGATCCACCGAGCGCGAACTTAGCCCAACGTTTGGATTAGATGTGATCAAGCTCACGATCTAGAGTTGACTGTTCCTCTGAAATTAGATCTAGTGCTTCTGGGTCCGAGGCTCACGGGCGGCTTCGTGCGCAGGCATGTACCAACACCTGCTCCCCGCCCGCACCTCATACCCCAACCTCTTCATGTCCGGCGACTGTGCGTACCGTAGTACCCCCCTCCCCTTCCTCCCCCCTCCTTCCTTCTTCGTCCTTCCGAGCCCAGCTGCTCCGCTTCGTTTTTCGCAGGGATCGTCAACCGGCACGGCTCGTGGAGCCAGGAGAAGGTACCCCACCCTGCCCGTACCCCCTCCTACGCCCCTCGCCCACGTACCCCCCTTTTCGCCGCAGGCGTACGTCACAGGCCTGGAGGCGGCGAACATGGTGGTCGAGCGCCTGGGGCAGGGCCAGCGCGCCGAGATCATCGTGCGCCTTTGCAGAGAATTTTTGGCTTAAAGCGTTTAAGATCCTAAGTTTATAATAAGAGTCCGGCTCCAGTCCGGCGGGCCTTGAAGAGAATTCTTGGCTTAAGCTTGAGAGTTCGAGATCCCAAGTTTATAATTAGTTGTTTCCCCGAATAATAAGATTCCGTGCGCCCTCGCAGAATATCTTCCTTAGCTTCAACATTTTAAGATCCTAAGTTTATAATTACAAGAGTCCGGCCAGTCCAGCGCGCCCTTCAATTAGGGCCGCCCTGCCGCCTCACTGAACTCGCTGACCGCTGCCGCCCTGCCTCCTGAGGGCCGCCCTGCCGCCCTGAACTGGATCTGACCGCCCCGCCCCGCCCCGCCCTCCCTCCCGCCCCGCAGCCGGTGGAGGAGGACGAGGAGCACATCAAGGCGCTGCGGGGCGTCAACCGCCTCGCCCGCACCGCCGCCGCCGCCCTCCTCCCCCAGATCTTCCTCTAGCCACGGGGCCCGCGGCCCCCTGCGATCGCGAGCCCGGCCTCCCCCAAGGCTCCAGTAGCTATAGACTACGATATCGATACATATAAGAAGTTCACAAGCTCGCGGTAGACGTGCGCTTTTTAGCAGCTGCAGTCAGCTGCAGTTCAAGCGCCCAGGCCGTGCGCCGCGTCGTAGATGTTCGCAAAGAGCGACGCCTCGCGCTCGCTCATGCGGCCCTCCCCGCCTGCGCACGCGCGCGCGGAATTTCAATTGCAATGGGAATATTAATTAACTTGCGCGAAGTGCTGGCAGGGCGTGCGCACAGGTGCGCAGCTCGACGAAGCGCTCGACGCCCGTCTGCGTGATGCAGGCGAAGACGCGGAGGCAGAGGCCCTGGGGGCGCCCCCAGGCGTCCGGGTAGCGCGCCGCCAGGTCCAGCTTGCGGCAGTCGAAGTACGTATACTCTCCATCGGGTCGACTCTCCATCACAAGCTCCTTCACTGCGCGCGCGTGTACTTCAGCTTTGAATTTTCAGAAATCTGAAGCAGAAATCGCGATAAATTAATAATTTGAGTCGAGGCATCCAAGTACTTGCAGAACTCGAAAAAGACGCACCGCAGAGATCAAGTGAAGCCGGATCGGGCCCACCCTTGCCCCGGCTCTTCATGACCTTCATTCGTGCGTCGGAGGCGTCCCGAAGCTCGCCGAATGCCGCGGCCAGCACGCCGGAATCGATCCCCGCCACCGAATTCTCCGAGTTCACGTGGCCGACTGGCGGGACGAACCGGAGCGAGACGCCGCCGTCTCTCGCCCCCTCTACATCGATGGACGCGAGCTCGGCGTCTGCGCGCGTCACAGCCAGCTCGAATATACGCACTCGTATGTCGCATACCTCGCAGGCGTTAATAGTTTCGCACCTTTGAATTTCGAAGATCTCTCGGACGCCTTGATTGCAGACAGGGTGCGGTGCTCGATCATTCGGTGCCGGAGCTCCGGCACGCCGAGCTCCACGGGGGCCGGCGCCGGCGCTGGCTCCTCCTTTTGCACCTCAGCGTCCTCCGCAGCCGCGAAGGTGCACGCCGCAGCCCCGATGCCGAGGGCCAGCGATGGAATGAGACGGAATTCGAGGCGGGGCGGGGGCGCCCCGCGCCCGGAGCCCCGATCCTCCTCATTGCGGCCGGCGCCGGCGCAGAGGGTGCGAGGGCCGTGAAATCCTCCTGCGTGCGCATGAGCTCGCGCCGCCGCGATCGATGGAGCTCGAGCTGCTGCTGTGAATTTCGATTTTGCGATTGCCGATGAGACGGCATCGCTCGCGATCATGATTGCAGCCCCGCGGGCGTGCAGGCGGACGGCGGCGCGAAGCATCCCGGCAAAATAGAATCGCTAGCTATATCAGGCGAAGCCTCTTTCAGGCGAAGCCTCTTTCTCAAACCCAAAAACCGACGAGCGGAATTCCTTTTTTAACCTTTTTTTCCACTCGAGATCCCCCCTGCTAAATAATTTCCGTGTCGCACTCCCTCGAGGACGAATTATTAATTCTGCCTCGACACCGACGCGATTGCTCTAGACTACACAGCTGCCCGAACTCCCACACAGCCATTTTTAGCGTCCTGGCTCCCCTAAGACGACCGCTCTCCCGTGGGCGTCGCGCGAATATCGAATATTCCTCTGGATCAATTCCGATACTTAACCTCCGACAAACGCAGTCCGAGTCAGAAGGTGGGACCCGGTCCCGCCCGGTCCCGCGACAAAATCGCGCCAGGGACGCCCCAGAACGATACAGAATGACGCGCGAGGGCGAGCGCATCGCCGCAAACCCGATTTCGCGCGCCGTCGACGCTCCAGTGCGAAGAGTCGGCCGAAAATTTGATCCGGCCGGTTCCGGCCGGTCCCGCGACGCGCGCAATCGATGCTTACGGGCGCGCATAGACATAGCAGCGCCTGCGCACCCCCGAAATCCGCTTTTCGGAGCCGGAAGAGCGCAGGAAGGTACCCGACGGCAAAAATTCGATCCTAGACAGGCCCGGAGATCTTTCCGCGCGCCCACGCCGCGGCGCATGCGCGGAACGATAGCATAAGCATTTGAGATGTAGAAGAAGCCTTCCGCACGGTCTCTAAATGCGCCGGGCCGCGAGGACCCAGCCGACCCCGAAAATTCGATCCTGGACGGACCTGCACAACTTTCCGCGCGCCCTCGCATCCTCACGCGAGCGCATCGCTACAATTTTCAGTTGACTCCTTTTTAAAGCTTTTCGCAAGCTCTGCAGGCGCGACAGGGCACGAGAACCCAGCCGACGCAAAAATTCGATCCTGGACATACCCGACGGCAAGAATTCGATCCTAGACAGGCCCGGAGATCTTTCCGCGCGCCCACGCCGCGGCGCATGCGCGGAACGATAGCATATGCATTTTAGATGTAGAAGAAGACTTCCGCACGGTCTCTAAATGCACCAGGCCGCGAGGACCCAGCCGACCCGAAAATTCGATCCTGGACGGACCTGAACATCTTTCCGCACGCCCTCGCATTCTCGCGCATGCGCATCGCTACAATATTCATTTGAGATTTTATCAAAGCCTTCCACAAGCTTCGAAGACGCGAAAGAGCACGAGAACCCAGCCGACGGCAAAAATTCGATCCTGCACGGACCCGGACATCTTTCCGCGCGCCCACGCCGCGGCGCATGCGCGGAACAATAGCATAAGCATTTGAGATGTAGGCAAAGACTTCCGCACGCTTTGCGTATGCGCCGGGCCGCGAGGACCCAGCCGACCCCGACAATTCGATCCTGTACGTATACGGACCTGCACAGCTTTCCGCGCGCCCTCGCATCCTCGCGCGTGCGCATCGCTACAATAGTAATTTGAGATCTTTGTTAAGCTTTTCGCGAGCTCCGAGGACGCGACAGGGCGCGAGAATCCAGCCGACCCCGAAAATTCGATCCTGCATGGACCTGCACGTCTTTCCGCGCGCCCTCGCCTCCGCAGCCCCGCACATCGATGCTATATGCATTCGATCGCGAGATTCTGTTTAAGCGATTCGCAAGCTCTGTGCATGCGCCTGGCCGCGAGAACCTCGCCCCTCCCGGGCCTCCTTCCCAACAATATTATAATTAATCTCTTCTCAATCTGCTCCACCCTTTAGTTCCTCAGTAAATTAATATTCCTCTAGCCGGCCAGCGCTAGCTGGACTGGCCGTCAGCCAGCCAGCTTCCAGCCAGCTGCAGAAAGCTGTTCGCGATCGGCCAGGCCGCTGCCAGGCTGGCCAGTCGCTGAGTGCCCTATATATATAGGCCTACTGTAACAGCGGCGAGGGCGTCCGCGAGGCTTCGCCGTACTTAGTGCTCCGCAGGAGCACGGATCTTGTCTCAAACCCAAAAACCGACGACCGAAATTCCTTTTTTAACCTTTTTTTCCACTCAAGATCCCCCCTGCTAAATAATTTCCGTGTCGCACTCCCTCGAGGCAGAATTATTAATTCTGCCTCGACACGGACGCGATTGCCGCTAATGACTCAGCTACCCTAACCCCCACAGACCTCTCTAGATCCCATTTTAGCGTCCTGGCTCCCCTAAGACGACCGCTCGCCCGTGGGCGTCGCACGAAAATCGAATTTCCCTCTGGATCAATTCCGGTACTTAAACTCCGACAAATGCAGTCCGGGTCAGAAGGTGGGACCCGGTCCCGGATCCCCCCGAAGCCTCTTTCTCAAACCCAAAAACCGACGACCCTAATTCCTTTTTTAACCTTTTTTTCCACTCGAGATCCCCCCTGCTAAATAATTTCCGTGTCGCACTCCCTCGAGGCAGAATTATTAATTCTGCCTCGACACGGACGCGATTGCCGCTAATGACTCAGCTACCCTAACCCCCACAGACCTCTCTAGATCCATTTTTAGCGTCCTGGCTCCCCTAAGACGACCGCTCGCCCGTGGGCGTCGCACGAAAATCGAATTTCCCTCTGGATCAATTCCGGTACTTAACCTCCGACAAATGCAGTCCGGGTCAGAAGGTGGGACCCGGTCCCGGATCCCCCCTGCTAAATAATTTCCGTGTCGCACTCCCTCGAGGCAGAATTATTAATTCTGCCTCGACACGGACGCGATTGCCGCTAATGACTCAGCTACCCTAACCCCCACAGACCTCTCTAGATCCATTTTTAGCGTCCTGGCTCCCCTAAGACGACCGCTCGCCCGTGGGCGTCGCACGAAAATCGAATTTCCCTCTGGATCAATTCCGGTACTTAACCTCCGACAAATGCAGTCCGGGTCAGAAGGTGGGACCCGGTCCCGCCCGGTCCCGCGACGAAATCGCGCCAGGGACGCCCCAGAACGATACAGAACGGCGCGCGAGCGCGAGCGCATCGCCGCAAGCTCGATTTCGGGCGCCGTCGACGCTCCAGTGCAGAGAGTCGGCCGAAAATTTGATCCGGCCGGTTCCGCCCGGTCCCGCGACGCGCGCAATCGATGCGTACTAGCGCGCATAGACATAGCAGGGCCTGCGCACCCCCGAAATCCGCTTTTCGGGGCCGGAACAGCGCAGGAAGGTACCCGACGGCAAAAATTCGATCCTAGACAGGCCCGGAGATCTTTCCGCGCGCCCGCGCCGCGGCGCATGCGCGGAACGATAGCATAAGCATTTGAGATGTAGACAAAGCATTCCGCACGCTTTACAGATGCGCCGGACCGCGGGGACCCAGCCGACCCCGAAAATTCGATCCTTCACGGACCTGCACATCTTTCCGCGCGCCCTCGCATCCTCACGCGAGCGCATCGCTACAATATTCTTTGACATCTTTTAAATGCTTTCCGGAACCTCTGTGGGCGCGACAGGGCACGAGAACGCAGTCGACGCAAAAATTCGATCCTGGACAGGCCCGGACAGCTTTCCGCGCGCCCACGCCGCGGCGCATGCACGGAACAATAGCATAAGCATTTGAGATGTAGGCAAAGCCTTCCGCATGCTTTCCGTATGCGCCGGGCCGCGAGGACCCAGCCGACCCCGAAAATTCGATCCTGAACGGACCTGAACATCTTTCCGCGCGCCGTCGCATCCCCTTGCATGCCCATCGCTACAGTATTCATTTGTGAGCTTTGTAAAGTCTTTCGCAAGCTCTGTGGGCGCAAAAAAGCACGAGAACCCGGCCGACGCCAAATTTGCGATCCTGCACAGCCCTGCACATATTTCCGTGCGCCCTCGCCTCCGCTGCTTTCCGCGAGCTCTGCGGGCGCGACAGCGCACGACAACCCAGCCGACGCCAAAAATTCGATCCTGGCCACGCCTGCACATCTTTCCGCGCGCCCTCGCCTCCGCAGCCCCGCACATCGATGCTATATGCATTCGAGATTCTGTTTAAGCGATTCGCAAGCTCTGTGCACGCGCCTGGCCGCGAGAACCTCGCCCCTCCCGGGCCTCCTTCCCAACAATATTATAAAAATAAACTCCTCTCAATCTAGATCTGCTCCACCCTTTATTTCCTCAGTACATTAATATTCGATCCTCTAGCCGGCCAGCGCTAGCTGGACTAGCCGTCATGATCAGCCAGCCAGCTTCCAGCCAGAAAGCTGTTCGCGATCGGCCAGGCCGCTGGCCAGTCGCTGAGTGCCCTATAGGCCTACTGTGACAGCCGCGAGGGCGTCCGCGAGGCTTCGCCGTACTTAGTGCTCCGCAGGAGCACGGATCTTGTATATATACAGATCTAGAGGAGACAAATTTGCGATTTAAATTTAGGCCGGGCCAGCTGCATGCGCATGCATGCACGAATCCGAATTAAATTCCTCCTCCTTTCGGCGAGCGCATGCAAACCCCGAGAGTGCAATCCGAGCTCATGATCAGGCACTGCGGCATGGCGTCGCACGTGCCGAGAAGCATGCATATATGGTCAGCGTCTCAAGCGTACATCTAGCTATAGATCTATATAGCTAGAGAAGACGCCGTGACGCATATGCATGCGCATATGCATATGCATGCGCGCACACTGTGACAGCTGCCGGGCCGGGCCAGCTGCATTGAGGCCGGGCGCCGGGCCAGCTGCATTGAATTCCTCCTCCGAATTAAATTCCTCCTCCTTTCGGCGAGCGCAAACCTCGAGTGCGATCCGAGCTCATGCATGATCAGGCATGCGCATGACTCAGTGACCTCGCACGTACCGAGAAGCACGGCCGCCGCGCCGGTCAGCGTCTCAAGCGTATATCTATAGCTGTAGATCTAGAGAAGATCTAGACGCCGTGACGCATGCGCATATGCATATGCATGCGCACACAGCTGCATGCATGCGCAAAGACGGTTTCCCCAATTCGATCGACTTCAGCTTGGCTCGACTTGGGATTGGAATAATTCTGGCCCAATATATATCGATATCTTCAATCCGTTTCACGAATCCGCCGCCCCCCTGTCACAGTGTGCGAAAACCAGATATATAGTATGATATACTATGATATATATAGCAGTTTATGTTATAGTAGTTGTACATGTGATCGAGTAGTAGTATCAGTCAGTCTTGATTCCCGCGTCGGCAAAAATCTGATGGCGGCGCATGTACATGTAGAGTCAGGGGAGCGGTAAACCATTTTTTGAAGGCAAGCTTAAGCAAAAGGATCGATATCTATGCAAGCTGCCTCGAGCTCGCGACGGTGTGCACCTTTGCGATGCGGCGCTGGCTCTCGCGGCCGGCGGCCTTGGAGGCGGAGGAGGGCGCGTCGGAGCCGGCGACACCGGTACCGAGGGCGCGCTTGAAGAGCTCCTTGCGGAGGTAGCACACCAGGTCCTCGACTGCCGATCGCGAGCGCGGTGAGCATCAGCGCGTCACAGGCCTGTAGCTAGCTATAGGCCTGGAGGCTGGGGCTAGCTAGCTATAGGCCTGGAGGCTGGGGCGCACTCGAGGTGTTGGGGTCCTCCATGATCTGCTGGGAGCGGCCCTCAATGAGGCCGAGGTAGTGCTCCTCGCTGAAGCCAGTGATCGGCGGGCACTGTTCCGTCTGCTGCAGGTGCGCCAGCCCCCGAACCCTGCCCCCGCCCCGCCCCGCCATCAGCCACCGCTGGGGGAAACGCACACGCGTATGGTCAGCTCTCACGCACACGGCGGCCCAGCGGCGCAGGGAGTCGAACTTGCGGAAGGGCCAGCGCTTGATCCCGCAGCGCCGGCAGACCCGCTTCATCGTCGTGCCGCTCAGGCCCTGCCATATGCATGATCACGGTCATCAGATCTAGAATTCGAACGGGGACGGGGCTGCGGGCCGGCGGGCGCACCATGGCCCTGACGGCCTCCTCGGAGGGGACCTTGAAGTGGCGGCGCATGCGGGCGAGGAGCTTGCGCGGCTCCTCCGCCGTCCACCCCACGCTCGGCCGCCCCTCCTCCTCCGCACCTTCATCCACCTCGAGCTCCGCCCCCTCCTCCCCCGCCCCCGCCGGCGGGGCGGTTGGCTGCGGGGCGCGGCGACGGCGCGCGTGCTGGACGGGCTCGAGGCGGATCCGGAGGAGCTCGAGGAGGAGGGGCCTGCGGGGTGGGGCGGCCAGGAGAGGTCGCCTGCGACGTGGGCGAGGGAGGAGGATCCGGATCCGGAGGCGGCGTGGCCGACGGGCGGCTCAAAGACGCGAGGGAACGAGGCGCTCGACGAGGAGGCCTCCGCGTAGCCCCGCCCCTCCGCCTTCACCGCCGCGTGCACGCGCCCGTGCGCATATGCATGCGCGGCGGCGGCGGCCGCCTGCTGCCGCTGCATCTGCTCGAGCTGCTGGTGCTGGAAGTGGAGCTGCGCGGCGAGCTGCTGCCGGAATTCGAGGGGCAGGCGGCGCTGCTCATGATCAAGGAGCTGCGCGTGCGGCGGCCACGGCAGCAGCTGCTCGGCGGAGGTCGCGAGCTTCACGAACGTGTGCGCGTGCTCCTGCTCGCGATCGCCGGCCGCCGCCAGATCCAAGTGCTGCGAAGCCGCGACCGACGCTGCATATGCATGCGCAGGCTGCTTGCTGGACCCCGATATCGATGCGGCCGCGGGGCGCCGGCCCCCGGAGAGCATAGCGGCCGCCGCGTGCACCTGCAGATCCCCCTGGCCACGTCGAGGCTGCTGCTGCTGGCCTTGCAATTGGCTATGGCCGGCCGCGGAGCTGACGTCGAGGAAGTAGGAGTGGAATGGCCAGCCACCGGGGCCCATGGCCATGGGTAATCCGAAGGAAGCGGGGCCGGCCGGGAAGATCTCTGCGGCCGAGGGGTCGGCCCGTCCCTGGCCAGAGGAGGTGGCGCCGGCTGCGCAAGCGGCGACAGGCGCGGGCCCGGGGGCGCTGGTGAGGGCGGGGATGCAGGGGCCGCGCTCGGGCTGCTGTTGCGGATTGGGCGGCTGGCCGTAGGCGCTGAGGAATGCTGGAAAGTTGGGGTTCGCGCCCTCCGGGAAGGCTTGCGAGTACATTAGGCGGCCGGGTTCGGGGGCGAGGGGCGGGGGCGTGAAAGAGCGGGAGGAGGCGGAGGCGGCGGGCGACGGGACGTCGGTGAAGACGTCGTCAAAGTGTGCGGAAACGTCCTCGAAGGTGGAGTCGTCGGCGGCCGCGGCGTCGACGTCAGGCGCCAGCGATCGCGAAGTCCAAGGGCGCGGCGGGCTCGGGAGCTCCGACTCGTTGTCGGACGTCGACGCGAGTGATGTCTGCGCGCGCGAGAGAGAGGGAGCAGCGACCGGGGTCAGCGCCCACGTTTACGAGCAGCCCACTCAACGTTAGCGCCGACGATCGCGAGAGGCGCTATAATATGACGCGAGTAAAGCGCGGCAGCGCTAGCTATAGCTGTTTTTGATGACAATAGCTATATAGGCGTACGCCGGCGCCCGGCCGCATAAACCCGCGGCCGCGGCCGGCGGTCGGCGCCTTCTCCGATGACCAGCGCAAATCCCGCACCTTTGATGGAGAAAACGTGGGCTCTTCCGTATCCTTCGAATTCTCTACGCAGCTGGTGAAAACGCGGAGCATATCTTCTCCACTGCTGCGTGTAAGCCGCGGCCGTCTTTGCAGCGACCGTCGGACTGTTGCGGCCGCGGCACCGGCCGTCGTCGCCGCGTTGCCAATCTGAGGAAGAAGCAGAATTCGAAACCTTGGCGTTGCACTGCGGCACTGCAGTTGGAGGATGTATACGTACTATTGCCAACGGAAGGATGCTAGCCGGGCGCCGAGGCTCCTGAGCAAGACTGGCAAGGTCGCGAACGCGGACTATTGGGACTTGCAAGCTGCAGATGCAGATTGGGACTTGCAATTGCCCGGCGGCCGCAGTGCAAGCTGCAAACTTGAAATTGGGACGTCGACTCGGCGACGCTCTACTAGGCTAATTGGAAACGGGGTAGGGCCCCCGTTTTCGGTAGCTTACAAAATGACGAGTCTGCTCATCTCCCGATCCAGCTCTGAGCTCTTAACCGAGTGTTAGTGCATGCATGAGAGCCCGGAATTCGTTGTCAGAACCCGAAAAGAGGGGAATGCTGCGCGGAAAAAAGGACCGGACCCTTTCCTGGACTATCCCTTGCAGCGCCTGATCCTGTGGTCGTATAGAGGCCGGACCAAGTGCATAAGAAAGCTCTTGCGATGCTCGACAGAGCATGTCATACATGCCAGCGCTCGGGAAGCAGCGCGTGGCGCGCTAGGCCGCATCAAGTACCTGTTGTACCGAACGCGGAAAAAAAGAGCTCCCGAGAGTTTCAGCCGCATCGAGACTCGAGCAGGGGGGAATGGAGCCGATTGCTGGGTACAATCGCACGATTTAGCCGGCAAGCTAGCCGACAGGCTCGCTAGCTGGCCAGCGAAGCTAGCTATATAGCTGAGCTCCGGCTATAGCTAGCGGCTTGCTGGACTTGCGCGCGAGGCGTCACCAGCGCGCTAGCGCTAGCAGTGCAGGCGCCGGCAGTGCGGGCGCGGCGCCGCGCCGGCCGGCGGCAGTTGGCAGGCGCGGCGCCGGCATGCGCATGCACAGCATATGCATACTATAGCGCTAGCTAGCTATGATTTGCGCACTGCGGCATGCGCAGCGCTATAGCTAGCTGCAGCCTGCAGGCTGCAGCTGCAGCTGCAGGCGCGGGGCCGCGCCGGCAGTGCGCGCGTGCATGCGCAGCAGCGCAGGCCTAGGCGCGGGCCCGCGCCGCACGCGCGCGCCCCGCCGGGCCGCGCCGCCGCCGGCGCCGGACCGCCGCCGGTCGTCACTACTCTACCCCGTTTCCAACCGGCGGCCGGCCCAGTCAGAGCCCGATCGCGAGCAGAGGCCGCCGCGTGCTAGTTTTCGGGAGCACCCGGCGCCGGCGTGCCGGGCGTGGCACACTATACTAGGCTAGTGCATAGTACATAAAAGGGCCACTGACTTGCCGCGCGCGTCAGTTGGGTCCGGGGAAGGGCATTTAACCTCGGCGAATCCAAGATCTAGATGCAGAGGGCAGCTGCAGGGACTTAAACTAGCGCTTAAGCTTAAGAAGGCGCGCGCGCGGTGGCCGGGCGAGCCGCTGGGCCGGCTCCGGCCGAGGCTGGCCATGCCAGGCGAGCTCAGCGGCTGCAGCTGTCCTCGCGGGGCCCCCAGCGTCTTCGCCCGGCCCCCCGCGTTTCAAGTACGCGACACAGGCATCGCTCACAAAAATTCGCTTCAAAGAACTACTGGAAGAAAAGCTACAGCAGCCGGTGCCGGGGTCCTCAGCTAGCGTACGAGAGCTACTCGCAACGCTGGAGGACGACGACGGCACCCCGCCAGAGGACCGCCTAGCCCGCCTGCACGAAGCCCTCAAATCCACTCTCGCCCACATCTGTGACCTCGGCCAATCGCCAGTATTTGGCATCTTTACGCCCCCAAAAATCCCTCAAAAATTCTCCCGCCGCGGCCGCCCCGAATCCAACCTGCTCACGAGGGCCCAGGAACTGCGCAAGGCATGGGAAGCGGCGCGCCACGGGATCGACTCCACGCCGCGCCGCGTACGGCACTCCCTCTCTGACCTGCGCAGGGCAATCTCAAATCACAACCGCCGGCTTGACAAACTCCCAATAGACAAGCGGTCAGGCTATCTTAAACTCCCACTACCCCTGTGCCGCCGCCATTCTCTGCCGACAACCAAGCTGGCTCGACTATTTTCCAAGCTTCACCACTTGGGCCTCGGCCTTGGACACCAAAGTCCAGGCCCACATTAAACGTTTCGAAGCCACGACAATCAGAGCAAACCGAGAGCGCTCGCAGCGCATGTTCAAGACAGACCTCGCCCAATACCTCCGCCAAACACTTGAAGCCCCAGAACGCAGGCCGATTACCTCCTTCTCCCTCTGCCACGCTGGAGAATATCAGGTATACGGCAATGAAGATGCAGTGAAACAGTTCGCACGCCATCACATGCATGCCTGGACACGGCAGCGTAGCCCACTCACAGCGAACAGGGACCCGGGCGCGCTGCCACTTAGTACATGTGCACAGGAGGCCTCAATATGGCGCCGACTTCACTCCCGCGCCAGGATATTGATGATGCAATTTATGTGTACCTAATGGAACCCACCAGCGAGGCCGAACTGGACCGAATCATCGGCTCTCTCCGAAACGGTGCGGCGGGGCCCTCGGGATTTTCCCACGAAATGATAAAAATGCTGTGGACGGCACCGGTCCTTTCAAAGAAAACTTGCGAAGAACTACGCAAGGCGGGCCTGGACCCGGAGCCGCTCCAAGAACCCGATAACCTGTTCCCGACGTGCCGCCAGGTAATCCTCACTACGGTAAATCTGATCCTAAAACTCTCGTCTGTCCCTGCGCCCCTTCTTCACGGAAATATATGTCTTATCCCAAGGGCGGGGAATGGGATGGGCACCCTGACAATGTCCGCCCCATTACACTCCAAGAATGCACGCTGAAACTCGTGACGGCAGTCCTCACTGACCGCCTCTCGCGCGTTCTCCGCAAACACGACATATTACAGGGCGCGAACTTCGCCTTTACTCGAGGCAAGTCCACCGACGAGCCTCTGTACATGCTGCGCGCGCTACTGGAGGACGCAAAACAATTCTCGAAACCGATCTATCTGCTACTGCTAGATATTCGCAGAGCCTACGACAGCGTCAGCTGGTCTAGCATGGAAATGGCACTCCGCCGCCTAAAAATTCCCGAACGGTACATAAGCCTCTACGGACAAATATCAACATCACGTACAGCGTCCGTCGCGACAGGGTACGGCCCAACTGACCCCTTCGATGTGGAGTGCGGGCTCCCGCAAGGAGGAACCGAGTCCCCAATTCACTGGCTCATCTTCTATGACGTATTTCTATCGGCTTTACGCGAAGTCAGCGCTGCGGAGAGCACCCAATACTCCATGGGCCCGCCGCCCTCTGCGTCTGACGCTAACCTGCCCGCGCCCACCCGACGCCTGCGAGCGCGCCTGCCTCGGGTGACCTCGCCGGGGCAAGCATACGCAGACGACACCGTACTTATTAGCGGTACAGCCGGGGCATCCAGCTGCACGCAGACCTGGCCTCTGAATTCTTCTGGATACATGATATTGCCCTCAACGCGAAGAAAACCGAATTTACGTACAACAACGTCTCCCCACGCCCGTCTGCCCCGCTACTAGGCCCGCCCGATGCTAAAGAACCGGCCGACAAAGTCCTTGCGCCGAACAAACCATTCAAGGTGCTCGGGGTCTGGATGACAGCAAATCTGGACTGGCGGCGGCAATTTGAGGCTGTATACTCAACAGCTCGGGCAGCCTGCGCGATACTAAGGCGTAAGAAACTCACCGCCAAAGAGACGATATACATAGTAAATAGCGTCCTTCTCCCTCGCATCACTTACGCCTGCAAGATTGTTTCCTTTACCGAGAGACAATGTGCCCAGCTCGACACTCTCTGGATGACGCTCACTAAACATCATGCCCGCCTTAGGGGGTCCACGCCCAACGCGCTCATGTGGAGCCGAGGCTTCTACGGCCTCAAGAGAACGGAGGACGAACAGCTGGCCATTCACGTGCTCGATGAAACCATCCGCACGAACCACCCCCTGCTTCTCCCGTATATCATGCACCGCATTTTCGCAGCGCAGGAGCAACTGGGGCTTCCCCTTCCGCCATACTGCTACCCCAATTTACAGCTGGGCCCCGCAGCCTACAGAGACAATTTTGCACTAGCTGTAGCGCGAAATCTGACCCGCGCCGGCTACAAACTCGACTCAGGCAAGGACTATCTCGTTCCGGCCCTGCCTCACCCGCAGCTCGAACGCCGCTTTGTGCTCACAACACTGCTCCCCCCGCGCCTCCTGCGTGAGGCTGCACCATTCCTTTGGCGCCACGATATCCTCACAGCTGCTGACGTCACGGGGCCCGACGGCGTCAGTGTGCTCGACTGGATTAGCTTATGGGGCAGCGGGAAAATTAAACAGCGACTCAATAGACCTCCCTCCTGGTTCCCGTCGTTCACCCGAGCAATATGTCAGCCCGTCGGCCCGCGCGCCATCCCCCGTCGTCTCCGCTTCCCCATGCACCTGCAGCCTGCGCAAAATCCGGCTGCAGCCCAACGTACCCTTCTTGAAGCCGGCCTGCTCTCGCCCCAGTACAAAGTCGGCGGCTTCGTTTGGACAACGGAAGCGTATCTAGGACGCATCTGCAATATCCGGCGGACAACTGACGCTGACGACGGCAGAGAACGCGTCCTAGTTGAGCTCGAACACTGGGTCCGCCGAGACAAAGGCCAGGACGACCGAGAGGACCACATATATGACACCACCGGCGAACCCGTCTCCTTCTTCCGCTGCATAATGGATCCCAAAGAATGCGACAGCCGCTTCACAGCGAAAACGCCGGAAGCAGAGGCTCTCCGCCGCGCATGTGACCACTCAGACCCGGCCTCCCAACGGTGCCGCTGGACCGAAGACACAGCCTACATCTACCCCGCCCGACTTCAGAGCCTGGTCCCCGAGTCGCGGTCAGGCCGTGTCGCCGAGCATGCTCGCATTTTCCTTGAAGATAAAATAACGTGGTGGCCCGAGTTCCGCGACACTCATTTCCTCCCCCCGTGGGAACAGGACTGGAATTATGATCCAGATGATCACGAGGCGCCCCAGCGGCCAGATGGAGTCGCCGCTCGCGACCCTGGGACCGTCCCCCCGCCGACAGCGCCTCGGGCCTACCCCCAACGCCGACAGTTGAGCGACTTCTGCATCCCATCGTCAGAGTATGCTGACCCATTTTGGAACCTGATTGCCGCGGAGCTCGGCCGCACCTCCCTCCCGCTCGACCGCGAGCGCCGACTCGCAGCCACGGATGCCAGTACCATGGACGCCGCCTCAGAAGCTGCACTCACGGCCTACGCTGGCGTCTGGCCCCGTGAGAGCAACCCGGCCTCACTAGCTGACGAAGCTGCCCGCACGCAGCGAGGGATAGCCCTCCGTCAACAAATTCACGCACTAGCTGACCGGCTGGGCACAACCGGCGTCGATACTGACCAGGTGGCGAAACTTCGCGGCCTTGCAGACGCCATCCCGACCGACGGCAGCGACTTTTTCGTGGCCCCGTGTCCTGGCACAGTGAACAATAACAAAGGCGAGCTCCTCGCCGTCCTGTCCGCCCTGCTGCTCTCTCCCGAAGGCTGCACAGTGAAAACTGACAGCTTCACTGCAATGGCGGACTATTCCAAGTACGTCTCGCATCGCGCCACCGCCACCCTTCGCAGCTGCATTCGAGCCTCGTACTCCCATCACCTTAAAGCGTATGCTGAGGTGCAGTGCATCCGGCTTGCACTAGCAAGGGCCGTGGCACCCGACAGAATGCTATACGAAGAACGTCTTGTCAAAGTCAAAGCCCACCAGAAAGAATATATAACTCGGCGCCGCCCGCGCCCGGCTGCCGCCCCGCTGAAGTGGCCGACCACGACTCGGAATCAGACGCAGACTCATACGAATCCTACCTCTCTGACCGAGACCCGGTCGCTCCCGAACCTACGGAGGCGGAACTGATAGCTCAATATGGCCCCGGCACGGGAGTATACGAAGGGCGCGCGAACCCGCTAACCGGCGCCTACAACTATATCTCCGAGCACCTTCGCGCGGGCACTGCCCACATCCACCGTCGGAACGCCCGCCGAGCCGTCCACCAAATGCAGCAAGCGTCTCGTGCCTCCAGGCGAGCAGAACGACAGAGGCGGCGCGAAGCCCGGGCTGCGCTAGGTCAGCATACACCAGGACTACCAAGCCTGCCCCTGCTGGTGGAAGAAGAACGGGTTCCAAACCGTGCATTTGATCGGGACAACGCACGAGCCGACCGCCTCGCCGCTGCGGCACTGGCTCTGCACCCCAGCGCAGACCTCTCCCGGCAGGCACTCGACGGCCGGGAACTTTCTTCCTGGGCTGACCCTGAGGAAGCAGCCTGGCAATCTGACCCCGAAGACCCGTCCCCGGCCGCAACAGTTGCATCAAAACGCGCGTGGCACGCCCGCCGGGAGCCGGTCTTTCCCCCTGGCGGATTTGACATGGTCCTACTCTTTTCGCCCCCGCGCTGCTGGAACGAGAACTACGACACTCGTAGAGTTTACAGAGTTGAGTCTGACCCGCGAGCACACGTAAAAAATACGTGCGAATTTCGGAACTTCTCCCGTCTCCTTGCAACCGAAAAATGCCATTTGGGCAGTCCGGTCGACCGTGCGCGCCTCGCCCGCGAATACCGCAAGAAAGGGCTCTCCCGCGATGCATCGCACCCCTGAATGCGAGGCTTGCTCAAATCACGAAATTCAGCTCCGGACTCGCACCCCTCATGGGTGAACGTGCCCGGGACGCTCCCCATCTCTATAGTGCAATAAATCCAAATGGACTCTGTGTTCGCGCAGGCTGCGCGTCCGTGCTAGGCCCAGACGGCCGGCCCACCCCAGCCCCGCCATGGCAGCCGCCTGCGTCCGACCCGAGGAAGACGGTGGGATCCGGAACGGCCCCAACGGCGACCCGGCCGCACGAGACGCACGCCAGGCACCGCGGCCCCCCCTATCGTTAGCGGGACGCCTGAAACCCACGACCACGCCTTTGGTCTCTGCCCAGCAACACGCACCCTCCGTATCGAAGCCCAAACTAAGATATTCAACCTATTGTACGAAACCATATCGTCTCAACGCCTAAAAACTGCAGTCGATGCGGCTGCAGCTGGCGACCCAGCCTACAAGCTGCCCCCGGCCCTGCGCCAGGACGGACTGTTGCTGCGCCAACTGTTCCCGGCCTTTGCACTGGCTGACGATGCAAACTGGGGATGGTCAGAGCGTCAGCGCCAACGGCCGGGCCCCCTTCCTTCGCACCTCACGCAGCCACTCTATGGCCTGCCCGATCAGTGGCAAAGCCTCGGCAGCAAACTCTTCGCCGACCTTGCCTGCGATTCTCCCCGCCACACCGTCAGGCTCCTCCTTCCTCGTAGCCTCATCCCTGCCCTGATTTACTTAGATGTACGTAGACCGGCGGCGCTTAAATGCGCCAACGCAATTATGGCCACCATCATAGACTACACCCAAGCAATCTGGAAGGCTCGCAATAGCGAAGTCCAGTCCTGGCAACGCCGACACGGGATTACTCGCCGCCAAACTCATGCACCTCGACCCTCGCGCCCTGCTGAGCCCTCACCGGCGAGGTCGATGCCAGCCAGGATTAGGGATGAGCCCACGAGCCCCTCGACCGTGGTGGCCCCGGCCCCGCGTCGACGGATACCCAACGGCCAGCTCACCCTCTCATCAGACCTACAATTAGTCAGCCAGTCGCGCCGCTCTCGAACCCGCGCTGCTCCCCCAGCACCGTGGCCGGCCACGGCCCCCCTACAACAGCGATACCCGCAACGCCGGTGCCCCTACCGCCGCCCCGAGCTCGAGCCCGAGACCTAGACCTGTAGCTAGGCCGGCAGCTGCTAACAGCATCACCAATATTAATGCCAGTAATGCAGGGTGGCCGGCTCCGCCGTCCCCACCTGCATTACGTGCCGCCTGGGCCCAAGTACGCCGCTCCCCTACCCGCGCTCTACCCAACAGCGCAGTCCGAGAGCTCCGGCAGCCCGCAGCGGCCCCGCTGCACTGTTTGGCAGTGCCTCCGTATCGCTCCATGACCTAGCCACGCTGAACGGCTCGTCCTGGGTGAACGCCGACGTCATCAACTACTACCTTGCCCGACTAAACCTTCTTGCGAGCGGAGAAATTAACCCTCGCCGACGCGTCTTACTTTTCCCGCACACTTTCTACGCCGCTATTCCCCAGACAATAACGCCGGCGGGCAGCGCCCGCCTGCGCCGTCGCACCGCTGGGCGCGGAATTAATGTCTTTGACTATGACCTATTACTCTTCCCTATCCACACCCCGGGCCACTGGATCCTTGCAGCCCTCCATCTCCGTGCTCGCCGTGCTGAACTATACGATGGATACAATCTCCCGGGCCCCGAAGAGGCCCGCCGTCAACTCCCGCCCCTCCTAAAATGGCTCAACATGGAGCGCGAATGCGCAGCCCTAGGCTCCTCGACCGGCGCCGACGACGCTCTCACCTGGCCCCTCCCCTCAGCCACCCGATTCCCCATCCCGGCCCAAAACGATCGCTTCAACTGCGGGATTTTCGTCTGTGCCTTCGCCGAAATACTTGTCCGTGCTCTGGAACATGACCCCACGGCCTACACACCCTCCTTCACGGGCACTGTGTCTAACTGCGCCACCTGGCGCGGCCTCATTCTTTCTCGGATTCTAGGCTCGCAGGCCTTGGATACGGAGGCGCCCACGAGCACCGCCTCCCAGCCCGAGCAGCCCCGGGCAATACCGGTGGCTGCGCTGGCCCCGGGAGAACTGCCACGGGATGCCCCCTCAGCTGCCGGTGCGGTTACGCTGCTGCCTCCCCGAAGCCCTGGCGCAGCACAAACGCAAAGGAAAATGTACCGCTCCAGTGTCGCCCCCCAAAACCAGCGAGACAGACCGCGCCCCCCAAGATGAAGCCATTGCAGGCCCATCCAGGCCCAAAATAGTCACGCCCGCACCGGAACCCCAATACCGGCCCCCGCTGAGCGCGCAGCCTACCCCAAGGCCTGCGGCCCGGAACTCGCGAGCAGACATCCGCACCTTCTTCCAACCCCGCCCGCGCCCGTCGGCCGTCAGCGACACCTCTATAGCTAGGCCCCAGAGTCCAAAGGACAGTCCGCCAACGCAAGTGCCCCCGCCTGACACACCAGTGGCACAAGCCGACGGCACGGCAACAGTGCGGACGCGACGCCCGCGCCTCCTTCGAGAAATTCAAGAGTCGGCGGGATTCCGTGCAGCCCGAGGCAATAATTCCGGACCCGGACCTCGCCCCCGCAGATCTAGAACAGCTGCAGCAGCTTCCGTCACCCCTGCTGCTGCTCATGGTCACGCCCAGCGGCGGGATGGAGCGTCGTCCGCAGCCGCATCAGCTGTGCCCGAGCCTCTTCCCGAACCTCAAGACCGGCCTCCCCACAAGACCGGCCGCCGCCCCGCCCTCCCCACCGAAGAGGCCCGGCCCTCACCCCAGCCTCCTCCCCCGCACCCTCCCCTCCTCCACCCTTCCTCTTCTCGAAACGGGCTCTCCAGCTCCACCCTCCCCATCTCGCCCCTCCAGCAACCTGTCCCATCTGTTCCCTGTCGCTCCACCGACACCGCCACCTCCACCGCCTTCCACGCCCGCTCCTCTGTCCTGCACGGGAACACGTGAGGTACCACCGCGGAGATCTCCTCCTCTCTCTTCTCATCTTTGGGATCTCGCCGCTTGGCTTTAAACCCTGAGCCTGCCAGCCCAACAATCTCCCCGGCCCCAGCCCCCTGCCACCTCTCTACCCCACCCCATCGTGACCGGCCCTGGCCCGTCGCGGGGGGGAGGCTCCGAGAGAGCCGCCTCAAGGGTAGAGGGGGCGGGGCTCGCAATAGGGTATAGCCCTTGGGGCGCCTAGTCGGAGACCCAATAGTGGGGAGTAGACTAGGCTAAAGTATATTAGTTGGCCTAGGGTAGACCTAGGCCTAGGGTAGACAGAAAACGATGTTTTTTGTGTACCAGGGGCTCTGTCCCCTAATAAACTACGGAAAACTCAAAAAAAAAAAAAGGCTGCAGCTGTCCTCGCGATCGAGGCGAGCTGTCCTCTTAGAGGTAGGCCTCATGATCAGGGCCTAGCGAGCTAGCTATAGCTATGTAAGGCGCGGGCCTTGGGAAGGGGGAGGGAACCTTGTCTGGCCATGGACGTGCTCGAGCTCCTGCAGCTGCCAGGCTGCGCATATGCATGCCCCGCGGCCGTCGCGCGCGGAGGCGTGGCGGGTGCACGAGTGCGCATGTGCTGCGGGTGCACGTGCGTCACGGCGTGGCTACATAGCTAGGGGCTGGCCGGCGCCTAGGCCTCCGCGCGATCTGGGCGCGGGCGCGGGGACGCTGCTCAAGCTCACGTTCCGCTCAAAAAGCGGCGCAGCGGGCCAGCTCATGATCATGATCAGCGGCGCGCGCCGGCTGCAGCAGGCATGCGCATCGCGCGCGCGCGGGGGCTCTGCGTCGCGCGGCGCGCGCGCCGCGCTGGCATCGGCTTGTTGCAAGTGGCATAGCTGGCCAAGTGCGGCCGGCTTGCGGCCGGCTTGTGCAATTGCGTCGGGGCGCGGTTGGCGCGGGTGAAGCGTGCGCGGCTGGCGCGGCTAGCCGCTGAGCCACAGCAAGCTGCCGCGCGCGCGAGAGGCGTAACCATTGTTGAGCCGAGCCGAGCTGCGGCGCCCGGGGGAGAAAGCGGCCGGGGGGTACTTTAAGAGGTTTCTCAGGGTAAGTTAACGCACTCTCCAATGTGATTGGCTAGCGCGCGCGGCGTCCTCCCACGCGACCGCGTTCGCGCCCGGCCTCGCTCTTGCATTACGGAATGTCGAACATGATGCGCGCAACGACCTCGAACTGGTCTGGCCCGTATATCTGCTCCCTGTGCGTCACTGGACCCATTTTTGTCCCGGGTGTTGGTGCCTGTTCCTGGATCACCCTTTCGTCGGACGGGACCGGGAGACATGGTTTCGGGGTCCCCTGGGGATGCGCTTTCAGGGTGTACCGCGCGGCCCCGGTTTTGCGGAGGTCGGGGAAATGGGATTTGGGGTAGGGTTGGGCCCAAGGGACATGGACAGGGGAAGTGTTTTACCCTTCCCCAATTATGATACCGCACGTAGCTATCCGCTGATCGCTGCCGCGGTACCGGTGCATGATTGCCATGCATATGGCAGTGCATGCGCACGTACTACTACGGTAGTAACGCCGTGACGGTACGCCATGCATATGGCAGTGCATGCGCACGTACTACTACGGTAGTAACGCCTCCCTCGCCTCCGCTCTCGATTCTCCATACCCTTCGAATAGCCGCCTTCTCTCTCCTCCTCCGCCCTCCCTCCCCCCCTCGAGCTCCGGGTCCTCGGCCTCTGCCCCGCTTCCGAGTGTTGGCGAGACTGTCCTCTTTTCGGTCTCCCCGTCATTCCGGCTCCCTGCTCCCCCTTCGGCGCCTCGGGTCCCATATGCGGGTCCTATCCCGCTTCCTGGCGCTCGTGAGATTCGCCGCCGGCGCCCTCGTCGGGCCCTTGCGCCCTCGAGCTCGTCTCTCTCTGCGCCGCCCATGGCCATGACCTCCGTGTCATCTGATCCGGCGCCACCCGACCTTTCTCCAGCTTCGCTGCCCTCTCTTCGGCGCCGGCAGCGATCCCCGTCACCTGCTCGCGGCCCTTCCCCTGCCTCCGACCCTTCCTCGGCCCCTCCTCGCCTAGGCCTCTTCCGTCTCGTCGGCCCCCGCCGCATTCCCGTCGGCGGATCTCTCGATCGACCCTGGACTCTCCGCCTGCCACTGTCTGCGGGGTACCTCCGCCGCCGTGTTCGGCGCCGGCTGTCAGTACTTTGCTCGGTAGCTCCCCCGTCGTGGCTCCTCGGGGCCTCTTCGTCGTCGTCGTTCGCTGGGTTCCGGCTCCGGGTCAGATTTCTCGCCGGGCTTACCTTCTCCTGGCTCTGCTCCTGGGCCCTCAGCTCCGGGACCGGCTTCCCCGATCTCCTCCCGGACTCGTGGTCGTACCCGTCGCCGGCTTGCCGAGCCTGCGGCTCCTTCTACTTCCCCCGGCGGTTTGCCGGGCCGGACCCTCCGGCCTTTGTTCTTGATACCGGACTGCCGCCTTTGCCTTCGTCTTCTGCTTCGCTGGTCGCGATCGTATCCCGCCGGCGCCGGCGTACTTCTTCGTCTTCTAGTTTAGTTCGGTCTGGTTCGGATTCTGATCGTAGTGTTGATGCTAGAGTTAGTTTCAATACTAGCTATAGTCCTCGTGCTCGACCTGTTGTTCGCCGTCGTTTGCAGTTCGATTGCCCGCCTCGACCCTGGCCGGCTTTAGTGATTCCTTTGACTGTCCTTTTGCCTGCTCTTGATCCGCCTGCTCCGCCTCCTGTGTCCTCCTCGACCTCGTGCCGTAGCTCTGCCCTTTCGCATCGTCCTGCTTCGCCTCCGCCTCCATGTCGTCTTGTTGTTCCTCTTACTTGTCTTCTTCCTGTTATTTATCTTTCTCAATTTTGTCCCCCGCTTCTTAGTGATGTAATTCCTTCTGATATTGATGGTATCTCTAGCTCTGGCTCTTCTTCGTGTCAGTTATCCTCTGTCCCTAGATCTGCTCGATTTATCGTCTCTTCTCGCTATCGATCTGTCTCGAGCTCTGTGTCTTTCCTTTTTTATTGTCGATTTTGGCTCTTTGTCTTATCTTTCTTCGTGCTCTTGTCTTAGTTATTTTGCTTTTTTGTCTTTATGCCCCCTGGGCAGCCCCCGCAGTGCTGGTGTCTAGAGACTGTGGCCGGTAATTCACCAAAAAAAAAAATACTACGGTAAAATGTCGTCGTGCATACTATGATACTATCATAGTATGATACGATGATCAGAATCATCAGATCCCACACTGATGATTAATACATTCAAGGATATCGAGTATCATATTATCTAATCTACGCGTACGCATGTCCGACGGTCGGTCGAGTCGACGTCTGATTTTGCAATTGGAGCTCGAGCTCTTCATAGTATCCAGTGCTATCCACTGCTATCCAGCGGCTTCCGGGGAATCCGATCCGGGCAAAAGTTTCGGCCCATTAATAATCCGGGCGGCCATGGCCAACGCCTGCCGCAGTTACGGGAACTTCCGAAGTTCCGGCGCACCGGGCGCAGTACCGTGTGGCACTATAATACCGCGCTCACTTAATTACCGCGGTACCAAATTACCCCGTCGAGAATTTGTTAAAACGCGGTAATTTGGTACCGCGGTAATTCTCTCCTGCGAATTATAAAGCCTCACATTATATTATCACTCACATTATAATATTATGCCACTGACTCACATACACTAAAAATTTACCAGCTGCTAATTAAAGTCGCAGTTTTGGCAAAGTACTAATTATTGTCCTGTACTAAATAGTTCTATAGTAGATCTAGCCTAGTAGTCTACCCGGACTCTACCGTGCGCATGCGCAAGCCGCATGCGCATGCCCGCATTGCCCGGCGCCGCACTGCGGCAGAGTCGGCGACTCGGCGGCGAGTCGGCGACTCGGCGCATGCGCAGAGTCGCAGACTGGCCTGCGCCGTGCGCACCGATACGGCGGCGGTACCGTCACTACCATCATAGTACCATGGTCCGTTGCCGGCAAGTTGCCGCCGCAACTTGCCGGCAATCGCAACTTTTGGCAAGTTGCAACTTAATTGCAAGTTGCCACCAACCGTGACCAACGACTTTGGCAACGAGCCGGTATCATAGTATCCCCCAGTTCCCCCCCCCCCAAATTCCCTCAGCTCCCGGGTCCACAAGGTAACTGTTGGAACTTTGAGGGTACCGCCGTACCTTAGTACCGGTACCGTAGACGACTTATATACCGCGCTGACTTAAATACCGCGCTGCCAAATTACCGCGCTCAAAATTACCCCCTTTGCTAACAAATAATACATTTTCGAAGACGATGGAACGCGGTAATTTGGTAGCGCGGTAAAGCGCATACCGGCGCCGAAATTTTAGAACGCGGTAATATGTGGCGCGGTATTTAAGTCGTCTACGGTAGCCGGCGCGGCCCGGCGGTAGGGGTCTGGCGGGCCAGTGGCGGGCACTGGCGGCTGTCGCCTGGCTCGATTCCCTGGCCTTGCGGTGACTTAGTGACTAGAGCTAGTTGGTGCCTGACGTAGTCTGAGAGCCCTGGCATAGTCTCTCTTCCTGTAGGCTTACCTCTCGGTAGCCTACGCTGGCCCGCCTCTACCTGTCTTAGGGGTACAGAGTCAGTAGTCTTCCGGGTACACAGTGAATACACCAGCCTGCATCTACAGCTGCTCCAGCACAGGGAGCCGGCCCCGCGCAGTACTGCGCGGTGCCCAATCGGGTGGGAATCCTCCCATCCGACAGGCGCCACTGCTCACGGAACTGGGCCCGTGGGCAGCCTCCGACAGCATCAGCCCGCCATCTTCGGCGACCAGCAGCGATGCGCACGCATCGCTAGTAGCTCTAGAAACATCGTTTCAGTGCCGATCGGCGACCCCCGCGCACCGGCGGGCTCAGATCGGCGTGCGATCGATACGCACACAGCGATCAGCATCAGCGAGCCGCCAGGCTCTCCGTCAGCGCACCGGAAACGTAGAACTAGCTCTGGAGAACCGATAAATGCGGTCGGACGCGCCCTCCCGTCGCCCTCGCCGACGGACGCCGCAGATCTTGTCCAGATCCCCGAGGGACAACCTCGACGCCCATGCCCGTACGCGCGCCCCGCCGCGCAGCGCCGCGCGTACGGCCTCGAGCAGATAAAAGAAGACCTTTACGACGACCGGCGACTGGCGAGCCTCGCCCTGGACCGAGGCGTGCATGAGCATGGTCGATCGGCCGTGCTGGCTCTCGCTAGCCTTGCACTCCGAGCCCAGCGCTTCGCGCCGGAGTTGTTCACGGCCTGTGCTGGCGCAGCGCACGCGCACGGCCCTCGGGGTGCGCGCCTGGCCCTCGCCCATGGGATTTGATCTGCTGGGGTCGGCAGATTTGATCCTGGCACTGGACGCGTACGGGCTCGGACCTCGCCTGCGCCGCGCGCGCTCCACTAAGCGCGGGCGGTCGCTGGCCACCTATAGAGAGCCAGGCGAGCCGCTCGCCCGCAGATCCTTCAGCGGATCTGGAGGAGACGTGGGGGCAGCCGCGTGGCTTAGCCTGGCGCCCACGGCCGCGGGCTGAGGTTCTGGCTCAGCGCGGTTACGACGGCCAGAACTTAGCCCTGTGGAAGCCAGGCCCGCGCGCGAATACCCGAGGGTACTATTCCCGGTCGGATTCGTCGACGCCGCCTGCGCGAGCTGTCGAGCGGGCCCGAGGGTACTATTCCCGGTCGGTCGCCGGACACTCGCCACGACGCCAGCCTTCTCCGGCTGCTGCGATCGTGCTGGACAAGTACGGAAGAGCGATCGGATCGATGGCTGAGGCGTGCGCGCCCGAGCTGTCTCCAGAATCGCCGCAGCCGAGCTTGCTCGCCGCTGCTGTGGACCACGACGGCCTCAGATCTCGAGTGAGGCACATTCTCTCACGGACTAGCGTGGCTTTACGCCGTCGCTTGACCTGAGAATGCCCTCAAGACCTGGAGCTCAAGTGGCCCGACTGCAGAGCGGACCCACCTGCTGCCTCGCGCGCAGGCAGGGCCCTCTTGCCCTGCCATGGCCAGGATCTCGAGCTTGAGAGCATTAGCCTTCCCTCGGCTGATGCTTCTCTCGGCCTCAACTCTTGATCATGATCAAGAGTGCCTGCACGCTGGCCATGGCCTCGGACCCGACGCAACGCCGCGGTGACGGTGATGCACTCGGCGCCAGCGGCACACACGTGCACATCGAACGTCGACGCAAGGCTCAAGCTTGATTAATTATAAGCTGAAGGCCTAGCTATGGGACGTGGTCTCGAGCTCACTTTAAGAGCTTGAGACGGGAACCGGAAGCGATATCGATATCGATAGCGCGGCCCTCGGCCTCGGAGGCTCGAGCCGCTTTATCTTTCGAATTCCGCTGTGCACAGCTATGCGCTAGCCGTCTGCCTCGAGCTCAAGCTTGTGGCAGCTGCAGCCGGCCGGTACCTGGCACACCGTGACACCTTCTCTCGCGAAGCACCGCGGACGGTGCTAGCGAGAAGGGGGAGTGACGCCATGATCATGATGGCAAGCCGCGGCAGTATCGCATGCGTATGCACAGTACGCGAGCTGCTGATCATGATCATGCATATGATCATGCATATGCAAGATCACGAGCTCGAGCTGCAAAATCGAATTCAAACGTGCCTCGCAACGCCTCCCCCGCGAGCCGCTGAGCTTGCCAAGCTCGCCGCGTCTGCTGGGTTCGCGAAGCTTAAGGCCAAGGCCCCCGCCACGTGCAAGCAGGCGCGGCCGCAGGCCGCCCTGTGGCCAGAACGCTTTGCGCCGACGGTGCCTGGGCCAGCCCCGCCGCCTCAAGCTCCGAAGCAACGAGAGCCGGGCCCGGCCGGGCCCCCGCCGCTGAGGAGCGCGAAATTCCCTCTGACGAGGGGATGCCCGACGACCCCGGCCGGGGACGCTCCGGGCGAGGCTGGCGACGAGTCGCCGCCTAGTGGGCCCGCCCCGCCGGACGCCTGTGACACCAACGACTTTCCCCTCGCGCTTGCCGAGGAAGTCCCCAAGTGCAAGCGATCAGAGACTGGACCTCGTCCGACGGTCGGTGGGGCGCTCGAGGGTTCACCGATCGCGAGCCGCGGCCCCTGCACCCCGACGAGATCTTTCCCCGCGGCCCTGCCCTGAGGTGGCAGCCCTGGGATGAGTACAACACGCGCTACTGGCGCTCGCCGGCCGATCCCGAGGACCGGCTGACTCCCGATCGATATCCGCTGATATCCGGAGTTCCGGGGTCTGCCAGGCCAGCCCATGGCCGGCGCCATGCACATGGCACCGGACACTGAGTTTCACTAAGTAAGCTCTGGGTCGGACGGCATCGGCCGCCTCGAACGCCCAGCGGCCAGCTATAATTTGGGCCCACTTCCGGCCCCGGGCCGGCCGGTCGCAGGGCTAAGCTCTAATGTCGGCCCCGGCCGATTGCAACTGGCATCCGGCTCCAATCCGGCCGCTATCGCCGCTTTGGAATCCGCAGTGCTGAATCGCATATCGAGCTACCAGCCGGCTTGGCGACTGGTGGTTAGAGCCTCGAGCTCAGAACTCGAGCTAAAGGTCACGCACCAGACGCTCGCGAGGGCCAGAGCTGATGCCCTGATGCCGAGCCACGCACGATCGGCGAACCCCATCGCGATTGCGACTGCCAGCCTCGGAGCTGCCAGGCTGCGCGACTGCAGTCGCGATCGAGAGCCAGGCTGAGCGTTTAGTTTTCGCAGCAAGCTCCTTCGGGGCCTTGAGTGCGAAATTGGGAGATTTACCCCTCACGAGCTTCAAGCTCGGATCAGGGCCGCCAGGCCTCGGAACCGGCCCCTAGGCCTGTCCGACGGTCTTCCCGCAGCACTGCGTGCTGCATTCGGGAGCGCCGGTCGGCATCCTGAGGCCTTGAGGCTCGAATTCGAGCCGCTACCCGACCAGGCCTGGAGCTAGAGGCCCGGCCTGCACTTCTGAGGCTCGTCGAGCCTCGGAGAGTGGCGCGTTTCACGCACAGCCGGCCCATGCGGCCCCCGAGCTCGAGGTTCACCTGGCTACCTAGCCTGGGCCCCATGGTCCTCGAGCTCGAGCCTAGCGCTAGCCCTAGCGCCGATGGCGATATCAACTGCGGATTCGAGCTCGAGAGGCGAGCTCCGGCCCGCGGCTCGAACCGTCATCACGTCGTCACGAGCCCCAGGCTCGAAAGGGGCCCGAGTTGCTGAGGCTCTCTGCCTACAGCTGTTGCAAAAAGCGCAAGACGCCCCGCAGTCGGGCCTGGCCCAAGATTGAGGGCGCCGCGCGGCGCACCTCTCACTGCGAGCCAGCACCTGGCCTGGCTTGCTCGATGCAGGCTCTCAAGTCCGGATCTCGAGACTCTCCGATCCGGACTGGAAGCTGTCAGGCCTAGATCCGGGTCCGCCGGGCCGGACCCAAAAGCTCACGCTGCTTTTCGAGCGAGACGTCGACGCTCTGGGCCCCGGTTGACTAAGCCTTGGAGCAATCGCAAGCCGCCACTGTGCCAGCTCGAACGCCCGGCGGCCCGCCCGGCGCGGCGCCTCGCGATCGAGCTCGAGCTCGCTTCCGAGCCCTGGGTCCGGTTACGGGTCGATTTCGGCCCTCATAATCAGGGCCTGCTGGCACGTGCACTGCGAACTTCGGAATTCGGCTCCCGCCGTTGCCGCCGCGTGCACGCAGACCGAGCTCATGATCAGCCGCGAGCTGAGGGCCGGAAGTCACGTGCATGAGCACGTCCACCACGGCTCAGAGCTGCCCAGCCTCCAAGGCTCCGCGGCTGCTGAGCCCCAGGCCCGCGATCAGACCTGCGACTGGCAGTGCCAAGCCTCGCCAGGCACAAATTCGATGCCGTCACGGCGTTTCGGTCTCGGCCGCCGACACCCGCCGGTCCCGGTCTCGGCCGCCGGGCCCCATCGAATTACGATCAGCAACTCGCCCTCGCGGTTGCCCTCGCCTTCGCGGTCAAGGATCGCGATCGCCGAGCTGCCGTTCGCATCGCCGAACTGCCGTTCGAGGTGGCCCGGCCCCGGCCCCACGGCCAGAGGCGCGATTGCGAAGATGTGCAGCACGCCCGGACCGTCGGACCCGGTGTGCTTGTCACAGCACACCGCGGCACGATCCGCAGCGCAGCTGTCACAGTGTGCGCGATCGGGATACCAATCCTCAAATCGAACCCCATGGCTGATCTCGCGTGCTGCGACGTCGGATCCTTCGAGTTCCCGCGCGCGCGTCCAATGCCGTGCCTCACGATCGATATCGGCCTGCGGCCCCCCAGGCCTCGGCCCTGTATCTCGCGCCGCTACGAGCCTCCAGAGGCCTGAGAACAGCGTCTCTCGCGCCGCTGCGAGCAAGGAGCGCTGCAAAGCCGGGTCACAGCTATGCCCTACGCCGACCCGGGCGACCGATCGCAAAATCGCGGGCCTTGAATTCGAACTTCGAATTCCAGTCCGGCCCCCGATCCGCGGATGTGGGATCGCGATTCCGAGCCCCTGGCTCGAGACGACCATGAGTCTATCCAGATCGATATCGCGGCACCGTGCGGCCGGGCACGGCCCGCTAGCGCTCCGAAAATTCCCTGGCCGTTGCCTGCCCTGCGACCGCCGTCGACGTCGCGACGCCTGCCTCGCGACCTCGCGCCGCCTGCCCTCGAGCTCGCGAGTCTCGCCCTCTCTCAGAGGCGGAGGCCGCCGGCGCCGGGCACTCGGCTGGGCCCTGGGCATATTTCCGCGACTCGGCTGCGCAACCGAACCGCACTGCGGCAGCCGGTGTGTGCCGTGGCCACAGTGCACGAGCACGTGCAGATTGCATGGTCATGCGAATGCCTGTGAACGTTCAAGCCGATGCGTATACGGCCCTCGCCCCTCGGCCCGAGGCCCCGCAGTCCACGGCCAGCTTGCCGCTGAGCCCTGGAAGTCCTCCGCAGCTACCCGCAGTAGTAGCTGCGGTCCCTGGCCTCGAATCCAGAGGACGGGCTTAGCCCGCGATCGGCGCTTGCAATTGCCTGCGAACAGCTGGCGGCTGCGTCCCGGAGGCCCTGCCCTCAGGGCCCGAAGCTGACAGCGGCACCCGCGCCCCGCGCCTCTTAGCCGCCTCAAGCCGCCTCTTATCTGGCCCGCGGCCAAGGCGAGCTCGAGCTCACGATCAAAGTTACGCTGGCTCGCTCGGATATCGATTTAAACCCAGAGCCCGCTGCACGCGCTCCAGCCGCCCGTGGCTGCCGTGCACGTGCCTGGCCATGCGTATGGGTCCGATGACCCGCGAGAATCCGATAATCGAGATCCGTCAATTCGCAATCGTTGCCCCGATTCAGGTGCCGCCGGGCCGGCCTGCGAATTTGGATCGCAAGGAACGACTATCGCGAGCCTCGCGATCGGATTTGGAGCAGCTGCGATCGCAGGCGGCCCTCGGCCCTTTTGAGGTCTGAGGTTGCCCGGGCTCGCAGCTCAGGCTCCCTTCAGCCAGATCTAGACCGCCCCCACCGCCGGGCTGGCACTGCGGAGGCCGTGCCCGTTCGATATCGCGAAAATCCGATATTCGGGACCGGACTAAAGATTCTCGATCGAATATTCCGAGCCTCGGAGTGCCCGGCCAGCCCGTATCTGACGGACAGCCCGTCACATTCGAGCCCGCGCAATTGCGAGCCCCGAGCTCGGAGTAGTCGCAATTTCAGGCGGCCCTCGGCCCTTACCGGGCACGTCCCCTCGCGGGCCCCTCGCCCAAGGGCCTCCTCGTCGGCGCCTGCGGCGACCCGCATCGGGATTCCAGCCCCGGCCCACCGGGCCGCACCGGCCTGCCCCGCGAAAACCGGCACGGCCACAAGCCCAGCGAAATTCGCGGCGAGCCTAGGCACCGCGAATATCCGCGTCGCGAATCCACAATCACGCTCGATCGCTGGACGTCGCAAAGCTGTACATGTGAATTAGGGCCTCGCCCCTACGAGAACGCGGATTGTGGCCCCCGGCCCAAACGCGAATCGATATCGAAGCTCGCAACGGGCTCGACTCGTCCTCCCGAGTCCCAGGGAGACCGAGGCCAATTGCGAGCGTCAAGCTAGCGACTGGAATCGAATGTCGGGCTCCCACGCGTGGGCCAGCGCTACAACGTACGGCGGGCCCCAGAGCCGCTTGTCGAGCCGCGCACGACTCTTTGCACGTGCAATCGCGTGGCCGCGGACGCGGACACCGATCGCGAGCGCCACAAATATTCAAGCCGCAGCCACCATGGCCAGCGGGAATAAAGGCTGTAACCGTTAAACAAAACTAAACGGCTAGCCCTACCTTGCATAAACCGCGTGCACGTGCACGTGTGTGTTGCAGGCGCGGGTCTCAGCCCCGGCTGCAGGCCCACAGCATATGCATCGATATCGCGACCGGATATCGGATGCAGCCGCTGAGCAGCCGCGCTGAGCGCCGCGAAAAATTCGAAGCCTGAGCACTTATGCGGTAGCTTTCTCAAAGAGGCTGCGCACACGGCCCCGTGGCCCCGGACCGACTCGCGAAACGACGTCGACTCGTGATCGCGAACGGACGATCGGCTGCGCTGAACAGCGCCCGGCTCTCTCTGCCAACGCCGGCACGCCGCTCGGCTAGCGCTGATGAGGCGCTGTAATGGAGCGCCGTGCTACAGAGCGCCGATCCAGCTATCGAATGTACGGTCGCGATTTGCAGCGGCATACCGTAGTACATTCGCGCGAGCACTCCGAGAACGGCGCTGGCGATGCCAGCCCGCCAAGGGCAGCGCTAGCTCGAAAAGAGCATTGCCGCCGCCCTGAGCCGGAACCTGTGCACCACTTCGCCAAACCCGGCGATGCTGCAGCTGGTGCTGGCTGCGGGCATTTTTCGCACCGTAGCGCAGCCTTTAGGGCTCGCAGCCCGGCCCGCAAAATTTACACGTGACCGCACGGCGGCAGGCCCAGGCCTCGGCACGGCCGCTCGCCGCCAAGCCTGCGCACGCGGCCTTCAGCCCCACCCGCCTTGCGGCACGTTAACGTTCATGCCTCGACCTCCCGCTAAAACGCGGTGGGAGAGAGGATGAGGCAGGGAAGACTGCACGAGCTGCAGAAATCGTAATTCGCTACCGAGCGAAGCGAACCTGTCGACCGCACTGCGGCACCCAAATTCGAAAGCATCGCAATGCGAATCCGGAATTCAATGATTCGGGACCGTGGGCGCGGCGCCGGATCCGATGATCCCCAGCCCGTTCTCGATCTGCGCGGCAGCGCCGGCGAGCCCTAGTGGCTGGCCCGTGCGCAAGCCACGCGTACGGTATCCAATTTTCGGAAAGCCGTTCCCGCCTAGCTGGTGGAATCTGCCGGCTTCACACTCCGGAACACCCGCCACGGCCAACGAGAGACAGCGAGCAAAAGCCGCTGAGCTTCATCGTCTGCTCTCTCAAAAGCCGCCACGGCCCACTGCGAGACAGCGAGCGAGAGCTCTATCGTCATTTCTCTCGAGAGCATCGGGGCCCGGCCCCCGGTCCGCTAAGGGAACGCTTGCGATCGTGCATGATATCGTCGGCACGATATTGACGCTCGTATGCACGAGCACGGCTCCTGCAACCGGCCGCTACCGGTTCCGCTCCTGCGGCTGGGAACCAACCGCGTCGGTTGCACGCCGCGGCGCCCACCTGCCGATCCCTGTGGTGCTGCTACGCTACGTACGGCGGCTGGCGCCCAGCCATCAATACCACGGCATGCGCAGCCGCGCTCTGCACATGCACTTGTGCCCGGCGGCCGCAGTGCACGCCCGTGGCCGGCTGCTGCGGTGGCGAGGCCGTCACGGCGCACGCCAGCGGACGTGAGGGCGCCCACGTGCACAATCTTCGCGCCGGACGTTTCCCGGGCCCTCTAGATCTGTGCATGCGAATCACTTCGCGTCGCCACGAAAATTTTGCAGCACTAGAGTGCGGCAATTTAATTTCGCGCCCACGTGTGCTTGGCCATGCCCAGTGGCCCGGCCCTTGCACGGCCCTTCGGCCAAGCATATGCATCATCCTCAGCCTCAGACCAGCCGCTGAGCCTGGTTCGGACGCTTACTAAAGCGGTCACGGCTCTTGCGACTCATGATCACCGAGTCCGACGGTCGACCTCGATCTCGCGATTCCGCCCCGACGCCGCGCGCGGCTTGCGATCGGAACCGAGATGTAGGCTACGCGTACGCGGCCCGCTCGAGAAGGCCAGACCGTCGGACCGCGCACGCACGGCCGATTTCGTACCTCTCGGCTCGCGAAATTTCGCGAGGGCCCAGCATGGCGAAAGTCGTCGATTTTCGCTGGCGAACCGCCGGCCGGGCTCTCGTCCCGAGCAGCGGCGCGGATTTTCTCAAATTCTACCCCGCAACCCGGACCATCGGACGTTCGCGCATACCAAGTCACGCGGGCCCGGCTGCATGCAGCTGGCGCTCCTGCGAGCGAACGAGTTCGACGTAGCTGTCAAATTCGTTTTGCGCTGGGCGGTGGCGACCCGGGATCTTATTCCCGGCAGTGGCGCACCCACCGTCACCAGCTTCATTCACTGAGGCCGCTCCATAAATCTGGGTGCTGGCACCCCGGCGCCTGGCCTAAAAACCGCGAAAAGCGGCAACACGGGCCAACAGACACGAGCATACACAGCCGAGCGCTAGATATGCAAAATCGTGTTTCGGAAGCTCGGCCCAGGCCTTGATTGATCGACGCCCGCTCGAGACTCGAAGCTCCGAGGCTCGATGCCCTCGTGCTCGACACGACTGGCGTCCGATCGAATCGCGAAATTCGAACGGCGGGAACTGCAGTGCGATTGACTCGCGATCGGCACAATCGTGGCCGGCCGTCGCAATTGCTCAGTTGCCCACAGCTCGATTCAAATCGAGGCCAACATCAATTCAACATCGCTCTGGCCCCGCGGCTCGCGCTCGCCCCTCGATTGAACCCAAATCGAGAGAGGCAGCGGCCCGGAACGCCATGGAATACAACGAAAGAGAGGCGGTTCCGGTCGTGCATGATCATGCCTAGGCCTCGCCGTTCTTTCGACCCGCAATCGCGAATTTCCCCACCACGGCCATGCTGCCCCGATCCAATCACGGATCCCAGCGGCCCCAGCGTGCCAAATTTTCGCGGAAGACGGTAGAGCACCGGGGACGGTGCTTAACCAAAGAGGAGTGGCATCAGGAGCAGCTCGCCGTGCTACGGCTTCCGCTCTTCAGCGGAAGAGGAGTACGTGCACATGCACTCGAGCCGAAGCACGCGCGCCTCTTGGCCCGACGCTGGAGCGCCTCTCCGATCGGCGCATTCCTGCCACGCCCCGACTTCCCCTCTTCAGTGGAAGAGGAGTCGGAATCAGACTCAAGCGCGCAGTCACGCCTGCTACGCGCGCGCCGCCCCATGGCCTGCAAATCAGCAGCCTGCCCCATGGCCAGCGCGCGCCGCCGCCCGCAGGCTGATCATGAGCGATCGGACCAAGCCGACCGCCTTGAGGTCCCCTCGCACGGCGGCTTGCCGGGATCCGGGTCTCGCCATTAATATTGGCGAACTACATTCCGCCTCGGAAACCCATCGGTGGCGATGCTACTGGGGCTGATGGCCATCAGGCCCTGTTGTTACGTGCACAGCCAGTGACCGTGTCCGGAACGGACTGGCAAGTGCTGTTTCGACAGAGCTTGAGAGCACAGCTACGGCCAGTGCACTCGCTCGCACTACTCACCGATGCGGCCTCCTAAGGATCGGAATCGGATCTCAGCAGCCGACTGCACGCCGTGTTGCGGTCTGGCTACGCACAGAACACGAATTCGGATCCCCGATCATGATCAAGAGATCTGAGTCTCTGAAGGATTCGCCGTTCGTCAGCTTCGCCTGATCGCCTGGTATTGGGATGCGATCGAAACGAGCCCACGGCGAAGGCTGGCGAATCGGTCGCAAATCCGAGGGTCTCGGCACCGCGAATATGCAGTCTCGCGGATCGCTGCAGAACCCCTTCCTGTGATCATGACCCGCCAAGCTCGCCAACGAGCCTGGCTGCGGCCGGATCCCAGGAAGACCAGGCCGAGGGAACGACTGATGGGATTCGCGGCCAGCACGCGCGCCTTCGATTGACGGCCGCGTCTAGCTGGAGCGTTGACACCTGGTCTCATCGCCAGCAGCTTAGCGCTGCGATGTCACGCACGCCGTGAGCGCGAGACCCTCCCCGAGGCTCCCCATCTCGTTCCAGGCCATACACAAACGCCAGTGCCAGCGCACACGTACACTGCTCTGCGTTCGCCAAGCGGGCGCCTCCGTCCCGTGGCCATGCGTGGCTCTACGTGTGCACTGCAGCCCTCACGCCCCAGCGCGTGTTCGGGGCCTGGCGTATGCTTCACGAGCTCCGACCCTGCTCGATTCCCCTCCGATGTACGTGAGCGACCTTGAACTCGCTTGCCTTCAGCATCGAGTTCGGCGGCTCCGCGTCTTTGGCCTCGTGATCCCGCCGCGGAAGTGCAACCGTGCACTCTGCGGCCCTCGTGATCAGAGCCGGGAGCCGTGCAGATCGGACCCTGCACTGCAAGCCGCGCAACCCGACTCGTACGGAAGCGCCAAAGCAGTCACGGGATCGTTGGAGCATTTACATCCTGCGATGTTGAGCGGCTCAAGGGCTCGTACCTGCATCGTGTGCACTTGGTCACGAGCCCGAGCTCGAGACGCACGCGAATGCAAGGTCGCCGCTCATATCGACGTCGACGTCGGCTGCATGCTTCATGAATCCACTCTGGCCGCACCGACAGCCGTCTGAGCCTGGAATAAAATATTCCGCTCGACGCATTTGCAAGCCGGCTGTGGATTGGAAGCCGGCAGACGCAAACCCCGCCTTTAAGGCGTGCGAACCGGACGGTCAATTGCAACAAGCTTCAGCAGACCCTTCCCCAACCAAACAATCCGAACCAATCTATACCTTGCCCCGATGCTGCTCGCGGTCGCTGCGCCGTGGGGCAGATTTCTTTGCTCGCTTTGCCTCAGTCTTGGCCGAGGAGCGGGTCGCTACTGGTCGGGCCACCGTCTTGTCGGGTGAGACGATCAGTAGCGGGCGCCGTTCAGAGCCTTTCGTTCACTTTTCTGGAGCCTGGGCCCACGAGCTTGAAAAAGAGTGGTTGAGCGTGAGCTTTGCTGGCACATCTGGCCCCGAGAAGCAGGTGTTGTCGGGCGGTCCGCTCAAGCCGTGCCCTGCTCTTTCGTTGGGCCTGATGGGCGGCCCGGATACCTCCTCGTTGGTTTCTTCCCGAGGCGGTGAAACTTCCCATCCGTGCCACTCTCCAGCGGCCCTCGCCGTTTGGAGTGAGTTTGGGCCAGCGTTTACACCTTTCGAGTTTTTATGCTTTTCCCTTTCGAGCTTTCCCGCATGCACGCATTTGCCTCACCTGCCATGCCTTGCATACGACCTGGACGGATCGATCTACAGCTACCTGGCCTTCTACCTGGCCTGCAGCTGTCTGCATTCCGGTCCCGGACTGTGGCTCAGGTTCCTCGTCTTGGGGCCTGTCGGTGCCCTCGAGCAGCGCACCCATCGGCGGTGTTGGGGGCGCCCTCTTGCGGCTATACCGACTGGAGTCACGGTTTGACTGGCTACGTCGCGCGGACGCGACGTCAGCGGAAGAGGAGTTGTCGCCTGGCTCGATTCCCTGGCCTTGCGGTGACTTAGTGACTAGAGCTAGTTGGTGCCTGACGTAGTCTGAGAGCCCTGGCATAGTCTCTCTTCCTGTAGGCTTACCTCTCGGTAGCCTACGCTGGCCCGCCTCTACCTGTCTTAGGGGTACAGAGTCAGTAGTCTTCCGGGTACACAGTGAATACACCAGCCTGCATCTACAGCTGCTCCAGCACAGGGAGCCGGCCCCGCGCAGTACTGCGCGGTGCCCAATCGGGTGGGAATCCTCCCATCCGACAGCGGCTCTGGCCCCAGGTGGGCCAGGCCCCCAGGGCCCCGACCCAGGGCCCATATGCATGGCCAGGCCGCCCAGCTAGACTAGCTGGCCCGGTCTCGAGTACTGCAGGACGGCTTTTTAAGCCGTACATTAAGCTCGAGCTTTACATTAATATTCAAGATTGAGCTAGCGCTTTATCAAATCTGCCTCTTTGAGTACCCCTTCCACGGGAAGAAAAAGGGGGGCTTTGGGTCTGGCTTTCAGCTTGGCCATGGGCAGTTGGCTTGCCAGCCGTCGAAAAGCACTAGCCGGGATTTTGGTCGCCTGTAGCTAGCCCAGCTAGCGCTGCAGCCTGCAGCTGCAGGCGCCCCCCGCCCAAATTGGCCGGCTAGCTAGCTGGCTTGCCAAGTTGGCCGCCCGCCAGTGCCCTACTTGAGGGCCAAATTCCCGGCCAATTGCAAGCTAAAGAAATATTTAGTGGGCTGCATATTTATAGTACTAAAAGTTTTTGGCCCGCGCCAAGTTGGGCGATCTACTAAATATTTCCCGCCTGCGAAAGGCGAGAATTTGTAGGGGTAGTCCCGTCTCCGCCATACAAAAGCCCTGCGCAGACTGACCTACTAAGATTTACTAGCTGCTAAAGTGGCAGTTTTCGCGAAGTACTAATTATTTTCCTGTACTAAATTAACTAGTTCTACAGTACTAGTAATATAGGGCCAGCAGTACTCCGATCCCCGCCGAGTCGGGTCCCTGGCGTGACGGCGGCGTCACCCCGGTCGAGGCTCGAGCGCTCGGCGCTCGCAGGAGTCGCAGCTGCGTCACTGAAGTCACAGCGCGAAACTTCGATGTTGACGCGGCACTGATTGATAATTGATTCAGCCTCATTCAGGCCTAGCCTCCTAGGCCAGGCCCGCCAGGGCAACGTTTATTCAACATTAAAACATTGCTTTTACATACTATTGAGGTAGACAATTGAGGTACCTCGCCTCTTCCTTCCCGTAGGCCTAGGCCTCCGTCGCGTTCCCGTCGTCGGGTTTCTAGCTCGACCCTGGACTCGAGCTCTCCGTCTGCCGCTGTCTACGATCGCGACCGCGAGGTACTTCCTCCGCCGTGCTCGACGCCGGTTGTCAGTGCTTTCTTTGCTCGGTAGCTCCGGATCCCCCGTCTTGCAATTGGCCATGCCCCCCCGGGGGCCTCTTCGTCGACGTCGTCGCCGTTCGCTGGGTTCCGGTTCCGGGTCTGATTTCTCGCCGGGCTTGCCTTCTGCCTCTGCTTTCGGGCCCTTAGCTCCGGGACCTCTTCCCCGATCTCTTCCCGGACTCGTGGTCGCACCCGTCACCGGCTTGCCGAGCCTGCGTCTCCTTCTGGATCCCTCCGAGGCTCCGTCGGTTTGCTGGACCAGGCCCTCCGTCCCGTAAGCTTGTTCTGGTACGGAGCCGCAGCCTCTGGCTTTGTCGTCTGCCGCTGTGCTTCGCCCGTCGTATATATATCCCGCCGGCGCCGGCGTTCTCTCAGAGTCTGTCTTGTAGTTTACTTCGGTCTGGTTCGGATCCTGATCGTAGTGTCGATGCTACAGCTAGAATTAATTACAGCGCTAGTCCTCGTCTTCGGCCTGTCGTTCGCCGTCGTTTGCAGTTCGACTGCCCGCCTCGACCACGGCCGGCTTTAGTGATTCCTTTGACTGTCCTTTTGCCTGCTCTTGATCCGCCTGATCCGTCTTCTGTGTCCTCCTCGCGCTCGTGTCGTAGTTCTGCCCTTTCGCATCGTCCTGTTTCGCCTCAGCCTCCACGTCGTCTTGTTGTTCCGCTTACCTGTCTGCTTCCGCTCCTTCTTCGCGATCGGGCGGTGCTGACCGCGGTATCCCCCCAATTTACCGCCCTACAAGCCTGAAAATTTCATGCCGATACAATTTGGGGACGTTGCCGGCAAGTTGCCGCCGCAACTTGCCGGCAATCGCAACTTTTGGCAAGTTGCAACTTAATTGCAAGTTGCCACCAACCGTGACCAACGACTTTGGCAACGAGCCGGTATCATAGTATCCCCCAGTTCCCCCCCCCCCAAATTCCCTCAGCTCCCGGGTCCACAAGGTAACTGTTGGAACTTTGAGGGTACCGCCGTACCTTAGTACCGGTACCGTAGACGACTTATATACCGCGCTGACTTAAATACCGCGCTGCCAAATTACCGCGCTCAAAATTACCCCCTTTGCTAACAAATAATACATTTTCGAAGACGATGGAACGCGGTAATTTGGTAGCGCGGTAAAGCGCATACCGGCGCCGAAATTTTAGAACGCGGTAATATGTGGCGCGGTATTTAAGTCGTCTACGGTAGCCGGCGCGGCCCGGCGGTAGGGGTCTGGCGGGCCAGTGGCGGGCACTGGCGGCTCTGGCCCCAGGTGGGCCAGGCCCCCAGGGCCCCGACCCAGGGCCCATATGCATGGCCAGGCCGCCCAGCTAGACTAGCTGGCCCGGTCTCGAGTACTGCAGGACGGCTTTTTAAGCCGTACATTAAGCTCGAGCTTTACATTAATATTCAAGATTGAGCTAGCGCTTTATCAAATCTGCCTCTTTGAGTACCCCTTCCACGGGAAGAAAAAGGGGGGCTTTGGGTCTGGCTTTCAGCTTGGCCATGGGCAGTTGGCTTGCCAGCCGTCGAAAAGCACTAGCCGGGATTTTGGTCGCCTGTAGCTAGCCCAGCTAGCGCTGCAGCCTGCAGCTGCAGGCGCCCCCCGCCCAAATTGGCCGGCTAGCTAGCTGGCTTGCCAAGTTGGCCGCCCGCCAGTGCCCTACTTGAGGGCCAAATTCCCGGCCAATTGCAAGCTAAAGAAATATTTAGTGGGCTGCATATTTATAGTACTAAAAGTTTTTGGCCCGCGCCAAGTTGGGCGATCTACTAAATATTTCCCGCCTGCGAAAGGCGAGAATTTGTAGGGGTAGTCCCGTCTCCGCCATACAAAAGCCCTGCGCAGACTGACCTACTAAGATTTACTAGCTGCTAAAGTGGCAGTTTTCGCGAAGTACTAATTATTTTCCTGTACTAAATTAACTAGTTCTACAGTACTAGTAATATAGGGCCAGCAGTACTCCGATCCCCGCCGAGTCGGGTCCCTGGCGTGACGGCGGCGTCACCCCGGTCGAGGCTCGAGCGCTCGGCGCTCGCAGGAGTCGCAGCTGCGTCACTGAAGTCACAGCGCGAAACTTCGATGTTGACGCGGCACTGATTGATAATTGATTCAGCCTCATTCAGGCCTAGCCTCCTAGGCCAGGCCCGCCAGGGCAACGTTTATTCAACATTAAAACATTGCTTTTACATACTATTGAGGTAGACAATTGAGGTACCTCGCCTCTTCCTTCCCGTAGGCCTAGGCCTCCGTCGCGTTCCCGTCGTCGGGTTTCTAGCTCGACCCTGGACTCGAGCTCTCCGTCTGCCGCTGTCTACGATCGCGACCGCGAGGTACTTCCTCCGCCGTGCTCGACGCCGGTTGTCAGTGCTTTCTTTGCTCGGTAGCTCCGGATCCCCCGTCTTGCAATTGGCCATGCCCCCCCGGGGGCCTCTTCGTCGACGTCGTCGCCGTTCGCTGGGTTCCGGTTCCGGGTCTGATTTCTCGCCGGGCTTGCCTTCTGCCTCTGCTTTCGGGCCCTTAGCTCCGGGACCTCTTCCCCGATCTCTTCCCGGACTCGTGGTCGCACCCGTCACCGGCTTGCCGAGCCTGCGTCTCCTTCTGGATCCTCCGAGGCTCCGTCGGTTTGCTGGACCAGGCCCTCCGTCCCGTAAGCTTGTTCTGGTACGGAGCCGCAGCCTCTGGCTTTGTCGTCTGCCGCTGTGCTTCGCCCGTCGTATATATATCCCGCCGCGCCGGCGTTCTCTCAGAGTCTGTCTTGTAGTTTACTTCGGTCTGGTTCGGATCCTGATCGTAGTGTCGATGCTACAGCTAGAATTAATTACAGCGCTAGTCCTCGTCTTCGGCCTGTCGTTCGCCGTCGTTTGCAGTTCGACTGCCCGCCTCGACCACGGCCGGCTTTAGTGATTCCTTTGACTGTCCTTTTGCCTGCTCTTGATCCGCCTGATCCGTCTTCTGTGTCCTCCTCGCGCTCGTGTCGTAGTTCTGCCCTTTCGCATCGTCCTGTTTCGCCTCAGCCTCCACGTCGTCTTGTTGTTCCGCTTACCTGTCTGCTTCCGCTCCTTCTTCGCGATCGGGCGGTGCTGACCGCGGTATCCCCCCAATTTACCGCCCTACAAGCCTGAAAATAAATTTGCCTGTCATGATATTGTTTATTACGGTATATATCATAGTATAGTACGAATACGTATACGGTTTTATAGTACCTATAGCTACCCTATAAATCACCACCTACGTTTTTTTTCAGGATAGCCCAATTCTTGGGCGTTTGTTTTATTCTCAGACCACTGACTTCATCGTATGCACTACCGGTTCGGACTAGGCCGAACTCTGGGTCAGCTCATAACCTGTGGCCGGCACACAGGGATAGGCGCTTCGACGCTAACTAGAAGCGTTCAGTGTTGGGGGGGGGGGGGGAGCTTGGCGGGGTGTCCGTCGTGGGCTCGCGTCGGCGGGGCGTAGTCTGTTAGGGGGGGTGGGGGGGTGGGGTGGGGTGGGGGGGTAGTACAGGCCTAGGGCGGTTGCACATCCCCCTATCTTTCGGCATGCGGGGCGCGGGGCGGGTGTCCCGGGTGGCCGGGATGGGGCTAGGTACGCAAGAGAGGGGTGAGCACGGGCTAGGTGGGGGCCCTGCGGGGCCGGAGCTAAGATGCGGGGCGAGTGGCGGGGGTGGCTTGGTCGGGGGTCTTGGGCGCGCGCCTTGGCATTGCTTCATCAAGCATACATGACAGCTAAGTGTCGCGCCCTTAGGTGTAGCGAGGCCTCATGGCCGCTCTGGAAAGAGAGATTGACTAAGAGAAAAGAAAGAGAGAAAGGGGGTGGCCGGAGGCCCCAACTCTAGGAGGGTCCTAGAGAGTCTACGCCGCTGCGTTGTCCGCCGCCGCGGCGCGGCGGCCGGCGAGGTAGGCCTCTACGGCGGCGGGGCCGCCGATGGCCGCCGTGAGCTCGGTGAGGAGCTTCTGGGTGGCCTGGTAGTTGGCGAGCGTGATGTTGGCCGGGGCGGGCCGGGGCGGGGCCGGGCCCGGGGCGGGCGCGGGGGCGGCGATCGGCGCGGGGCGGCGGCGGCGGCCGCCGCGGCGGCGGCGGCGGCGGGGTGGGGCGCGGGGGCAACCGGGGCGGCGGGGGCAGCGGCGCCGCCCTTATTCTTCTTGCGCGCGTCGGGCCCGAAGTGCGCGGCCGCGCGCTTGCGAGACTTGGCGGCGATCTCCGCCGCGATCTTGGCTGCCTCCTCGTTAGTCTTGCCCTCATTGAGGGCGCTGAGGCGGTTGAGCCGGCGGGCCGTGGTGGAGTGGCCGGGGCGGTACGAGGCGCGGCCGCCCACCCCGTTGGGGTAGTGGATGCGGTGCTCCGTGACGACCTTCGCGCTGGTCTCGGAGGCCGCCAGGGCCAGCGAGTCGGGGTAGAGCGACTGTCGGGTGGGCCTTCTGTCAGGGGGGGTACAGGGTCCCTCGGGGGCGAGGGGGGGTACGGACCTCCTGGTCCTCGTCCTCGGAGTCGTCCGCGTCGAGCACGGGCTTCACTTCCTTGCCGACGATGGCGATGTTGTCGCCGTCACGCTTGTACTTGTGGGGCTGCAGGGCCGTGAGGTTCACGACCTTGATCTTGCCGTCGAAGAGCTCGGGCTCGAGCCAAACCGCCTGCGGGGGCAGAGGTTTAGTCCAGCGCTCGCGCGCGGGGTGGCGTTATCTTTTAAGTTCCTTTTATGGGCCCCCACTGGGGCCCGGGTGGGCCCGGGGCTGACCTGGCACATGGCGGTGAGCGCGTCGTCCGTGTAGACGCCCTGGATGCCGCAGAAGATGCGGTAGGAGAGGCCCTCGGCTTGCTGCTCCGGGGTGAGGCCGGCGTACACCGCCTGACGGCTCGCAACCGAGAGGTCCTGACAGATGCGGACCTACGTCCCGGCCCGGGCTCGCGTTTTGAGACTTCGCTCAATTGCACAGTTTACATAAGGCGTACTTTGAGCTTGCGGTTCGGGTTGCCGAGGTCGACTTCAACGGCGGCGAGGCAGCCTTGCGCGTTGGGGAAGCGGGCGCGCAGGTCGCGGTTCATGGCCATGGAATCACCACCTACGTATACGGCCCGTGGGGGGACCGCGGGGGGTTTAAATTCGCCCCACCGTACGTAGTCTCTCAAAATAATACTTATATAAAGCATAATTAATATTCGGCCAGCTTGGTAGGCTGAGCTTACTAGCACGCCGAGCTCCACGTGCACGCGTACGGGCCGGGGCCCGGCGCCAGCGCTGGCTCCTCCTTACTAGGCTTAAGCGCCTCAGCGTCCTCCGCAGCCGCGAAGGTGCACGCCGCAGCCCCGATGCCGAGGGCCAGCGATGGAACCAGACGGAATTCGAGGCGGGGCGGGGGCGCCCCGCGCCCGGAGCCCCGATCCTCCTCATTGCGGCCGGCGCCGGCGCCGATCGCGAGGGTGCGGGAGCCGCGAAATCCTCCTGCATCCGCATGAGCTCGCGCCGCCACGATCGATGGCCGGAGCTCGAGTCGCTGCTGTGAATTTCGATTTCGCGATTGCCGATGAGACGGCCGCGGCATCGCTCGCGATCATGATTGCAGCCCCGCGGGCGTGCAGGCGGGCGGCGGCGCGAAGCATCCCCGCATAGTATACGTAGAGCTCGCACTGCGTAGCAAAGTGGATCGAGCTCGCACTGCGTACAGTATAGACTGATCATGAGAGCTCGAGAGGAGACAATTTAGGCCAGGCCTATAGATAGCTAGGGCTCGCGATCGAGAGGAGAAAATTTAGGCACGCAGGAGCTCGAGAATTTCGGAGAAACTTGAAAAAGTCCAATTTTCAATTTCCTGCTCGATCGAGCTCGTTCGATCCGGCGAGCTCAAACCCCGATCGCAATCCGAGCTCAGGCATGGCCTCGCACGTACCGAGAAGCATGGCCTCTGCGCCTGCCAGCGACCTTGAAAAGTCGCATGCGCATGCGCAGCAGCTTGCGCAGCGATTCGATCCGAAGTCAGCGTATGGGCCGTCGGGGGCCGCGATCTTCAGCAGCCCCGGCAAGTTCGTTATGAAAGCGGGCCTCCTCGGCAGTATGGCTTGCTTCCTGCGCCCCCTCACCTGTCGGCGGAGCGCCGATGCGCATGCCTCGGCAGCCGCGGGCGTGCTGATCGTCCCAGCGCTGCGCTCAGCCTACGAGGCGCGGATCGTTCGGTCCCTAAAGGAGGCGGGCGCGCGGGCTGTCGTCGTGGACTTCGGCGGCGAGTGCAGGTGGCCGCTTAAAATGCAGCGCGATTTCCGCGCCTGGTCTCTTTCGATCTTTCTCGCAGCTGGGAAGAGGTCAATATGGTTTCTGAGTTCTTTCGTCGCGAGCCCGTCGATTACCGTAAATTTCGCGCAGCAGCAGTCATGCTATAAATTTAAATTGCCGGAGCTGATTGAAGCTTTGCGGGCGCAGTGATGGCGGTCGGTGGAGGGAAATGCCTGGATTCGGGCAAGGCCGTCGCCAGCGCCCTTGACGTTCCCTGCGTGATCGCGCCCACGCTCGCCGCGTGCGCGAAAATATATCATGGAACAGTACTCTATACAATTGCAAATTTCTTATTACAAGTGTTAGCGTTACCGTTAAACGCTCGCTGCCGGTCGGCGCCGCTGTAGCTAACAGAAGCGATCAGGAATGACGCCCCGTGCTCCGCGCTGTCCGGCATGTATCACCCCGATGGCAGCTTCCAAGAGGCGAGTGCACACGGATACAAGTATACTCAATATAGATTTGCAGTCGCGCTCTGAGGCAAGTGAAAGCGCGCAGGTTCTCCACTTTCGCAACAACCCGCACCTGGTGCTTGTCGACACGGAGGTGCGAAAACGGAAGCCCGGGGAAATTAAAATTAAAGCCCCCCCCCCGCTCGCGAAAATGTTGAGAACCTAGCTAATTCAAATTTTCTAAAATTTGAAATTCGAAATTAATGCGCAGGTGATCGCGGAGGCACCGCGGCGGTTTCTTGTGGCCGGCATGGGCGACGCGATGGCGACCTTCTACGGTGACCGTTTTACTAGCTTTGACCGCGCGCGCGCCGGGCCGGGCTGCCGCTCTCTGCGTCGCGAATTCGAACCGCTCACTCTTGTTCCGGTCGGCATCGATGCCCGCGCAGAGGCCGACGCCTGGTGCGTCAGCGCGCGAATTCGAAGCGCTCTCTCTCTCTCTGTATGACTGATGGTAATTTTAACGTTTGATGTTCGATCTGGTGTTTGCGCAGCCGGCGGGCGCCGCACGCGCGGAGCGAGGTCGGCGGGCGCCCGACGGCGAGCGCCGTCGCCCTCTCCGCCCTCTGCCGGTCCGAATCGGCGATCGATCCCGAAGCTTGAGTTCGAACTAATCAGACTTTTAATTCGATCCAGGGACATTCTCTACGAACACGGCGAGCAGGCCGCGGCCGACGTCGAGCGCAAGCAGGGCGCGCCCCATCGCCCCCTCTGCTTTTCCTTCAAATTTCCTTTCTGAGGCCGGCCCATTCCGAACCTTAAACGCTGACAATTTAAAGCGGGCTTCCTCGGCAGCACGGCCCCCTTTTCGCGCTTGCTCCCTGTGTTTTAATTCCCTTTCCTTCCCGAGGCCGGCCCAAGAGCTAAACGCTGACATGTAACATCCACACGCACAGTGACGGAGGCGGTGGAGCGGGTCGTGGAGGCGAACGTGCTCCTGAGCGGCCTCGGCTTCGAGAGCGGCGGCCTCGCCCTCGCCCACGCCCTCCACAACGGCCTCACCTGGCGAGCCCCGCTAACTGGATAACTGACTAATCTTTTTATAACGCTCTAAGGTTGTCTTTCCTTCCCGCAGGCTGCCGGAGACGCGGGGCAGCCTGCACGGGGAGACCGTCGCCTTCTGCACGCTGGCGCAGCTCTGCCTGGAGGGCGACGAGGCCGAGGCGCGCCGCGCCGCCCTCTTCTGCGCCGCCGTAGGGCTCCCCGTCACCCTGGACGCCCTGGGCGTGGACCCCGGGGACGAGGCGGGGCTCCTGGGGGCCTGCCGCCGCGCCGCCGGCCCGGGGACGACGGCGGCGAACATGCCGCGGCCGCCGGACGAGCACGCCGTCCTGCGCGCCGCCCTCCGCGCCCACGAGATCGGGGGCGAGGTCGCGGCCTCGATCGCGACGTCGAAGGCGTAAATTTGAATAAGTATACGTGAATGCATATTCAATATTCGAGCGCGCGGCGCTCATGTCAAATCTCTCGAGTCTGCTAGCTGTAGGGGTTCACGAGCCCGGGGTTGAAAAAAAGACTGGCGGGACGAAGCGGAGCGATACGCCGACGTCCGTCGCCCCCTCCACATCGATGGGCGCGAGCTCAGCGTCTGCGCGCGACACGACCAGCTCGAATATATTGTATTAATATTATTCGACTTCAATTGGCGTCGATCCGCTCCATCCCCCCCTCCATTCCAGATTTCGGTAGCCCCGCAGCGCCGCTGGGCCAGCGCCCGGCCTTCGTACGCGCCCTTCGAATTCTCTGCAGCCGCCGCGATCCGCACATTCGGGTTCTCAGCCGGGGTCGACCGGGCGATGGCGGGCCCCAATTGCAACACGAATTCGAAGAAGAAAGGCAATTGCAAGCTGATCGTCGTGAAGCCTCCGCAGAGAAACAGCGCTCCGGTGCGCGCGCTCGCGGCCTAAAGCCGGCGTCACGCGTACGAGCGCTAGCCGCGGCCGGCCGCGCGTGGGCCCGGCCCATCTTTTCACTAGTAAAAAGGGGTCCGAACTGATCTAATTACGACCTAACTGAGACTTAATATATTAGATCGGCCCCCGATCTAATTGCGACCTAAAAATGGGCGTAAGGACCAAATTGCGATCTAACTGCAATTAGGTCTTAGTTAGATCTCAGTTAGATCCGGGGCCGCCGACCGCGGGCCCCCGCCGCCCCCGCCCGCCCCCCGCCGCTCCACCCTTGCGCTGCCGTGTACATGTAGCAATCAGATCACTCGCATTATAATTATACAGCTATCTAGGCAGCAGGGAAGCAGAGAGGGGAAGGGAAGGAGAGCTGGAGGGAGAAAGATATGGCGGCGGCGGCCAATGCGCATCCTTATCAAACTTCGTATTGCTGAGCTTGCGCCGCAAGTCGCCCGCGCCGCCGCCAGGCCCGCCAAGCATGCGAGATCCTGCTCTCCTGTCGAGCCTGCTGCATGCGAGCCGCGCCCGTGCCCACGCCGCGCCCGAGCGCGGCCGCGCGGCCGCAGTTTCATGGCCGCGCGGCCGCACCCGTGCGCCCCCGCCCTAATCTCTGCGCATCGCCGTGATTCTCGCCTCAGGTGCTCGCGAAACTGCCGCGCGGGAGCGGCTCCTCCGCCGCTCCTCCAGTTACGCGACCTCCACGTAGCCGAGCTCGCCACCATCTCTTTCGTATCGCCACCATTCTGCATCTGATCTCGAGTTCTGCTTGTCCAGATTTCGAAGGCGAGCTGTCCAAGCGAAGCTACAGCGAAGCTCGGCTCTTTTCTGGTGCGCGCCCTCCAGCCCACGGCGCTGCTCTTAAGCTTTATACATAATCTTAAATGTCTCTTCAATGCGCATACAAGCGTATTTTAGCTTCCCCGCATTCCAGGGATTGATCTGGCGCCTAGGGACGCCAGGGACGCCCTCGTGGCCACATTGAGAACGGCCTTCTCGCCCACGCGCTCGGGTCACGTGCATACATACGTAATTTGTTTAATTATCAAGAGCGTGTGTTCATGATCATGAGCTCGAGGGGCGCTCGAGGGGAGCTTAGGGCGGGGAGGCCGGGGCGGCGCGCGGGGCCGGGCGCCGCGGCGGGCTCGACCTAAAAGGCTAAAAGGGCCTCTAGGGGCTCTAAGGGCTATAGGTCTATAAGGCTATAGGGCTCAGCTATCAGCTATAGGCGGCGCAAGCCCCGATCTAACTCCGATCTAATTGCAATACGATCCGTATTAGATCGCCGGGCCGGGCCGACTGAACTGTGATCTAATATATTAGGTCGCAATTAGATCGTAATTAGATCAGTTCGGACCCCGTTTTACTAGTGTTTCCTGCAGCTGGGATTCTGTTGCTCCTGACAGTTTGCGGCGTTCTTTCGCGCGCAGACGCCCATCGCGGCACCCGCGGGCCCCACAAATGCGAAGGTGCACGTGCGCCTTTTTATATACAGCGCTAGCTATATAGCTGCATGCAGCGTTCAAAATCAAAATTCGATCGCGTCCATTCGTGCCTTCCAAGGCCTAGGGGCTAGACGGCACCGATCTCGAGTCATAGAAATCACTTTCTTCGCGCGCGGCTGAGGCTTTCCGGATCCGGCGGCACCTTATCTGTTCCCGCGCTTTTTTTTGCAGAGTTTCGCAGCAGAGGGCGATCGCGACGAGGCTCAGAAGGCCCCGCAGGCGGCCGCGGCCGGCGCCGTCGCCTCGGGAAAGCACGCCGCTGCTATCGATATCGATGCGAGAGCCAGCTCTCGATCGGCGAGTACATCGGCAGCCTCAATTGCAAGCTCGGCGCTTCCGAGCCTGAGCGTCACGTGCGCGGACCTGAGCACGAAGCAGAAAGTCAAGCCGTTGCTCATCGCGAAGCCTCCGCCGCAAATACCGCGAAAGCTCGATATTGCCCCGGTGCGCGCGCTCGTCAGAGCGCTTCTTCTCCTGTGAATCGCTTCTTTCCTGCAGCTGCCTTTGATTTAGCGAAGTCGAAATTAAACTTCATCTATTCACCTTCGCGACAGGATGCCGCAATTGCAAGCTCATCCATGCCAGCGAAGCCCAACCCAAAGGTAGCTTTAGGTCGCGTAAGTCACGCGCGAACAGGCGATGCGTTTTATATCATTAAATATTGCGCAGGCCTCGGAGTCGGTGATGGCAAATTCGAAGGCTGAAGGCGCCGGCGCTTCCTCAGTCGACGTCGCTATCGAACCGCCGCCGCCGGCCTCCTCGGCCTCCGGACTTGCTGCGCGGGCTGCGCCAGCCTTGAGCCCAGCTGTGAACTCGGCCCCTACAGCAGCCCCTGCGGACAACGCCCTTTTCCAGATCGCCAAGCCCTCGCCCTCCGGATCCGCCCCCGCTCCGAAGGCTCGAGATTTTAATCAAACTTCTGTGATCGCCTCGAAAGCAACACCCGATATTAATGCGTGCGCAGCTGCACGCCGCGCAGCCGGCGGCCGCGAAGGAGAAGAAGCCGAAGGGGCCGAAGGAGAAATCGAAGGTGCACGTGTGATCTGAAATGCTGGCTTAGATCTCTCGCGACGCCGATGCTGACAGGCGAGCAGACGACGGACGCGAACGACAGTGCCAGCAAGGCGAAGGGCGGGAAAAGCGCATGCGCGGCGAAGGACCCGAACGCGCCCAAGCGGCCCTCGACCGCCTACGCTTTCTTTTCGACCGGTGCGCTCGATCGCGAGCTCCTTATTTCGGGAAGTTTTCATCACTACTCATGATCAATTGCAAGCTTTCAAACTGACGCCCGCCTGCCGCGTACAGACAAGCGCGATTCGATCAAGGCGGAGAACCCCGGTGCGAGCTTCCGAGATCTCGGGAAGCTCACGGTACGCTCTTTTTTTTAATGTTATTGCATCCTGTCCGAATCTAGACCTGGCGACTGCGAACCTTTTTCTATTTTCAGGGCGCAAAGTGGGTAGCCATGTCATCCGAGGAAAAAGCAGTGCGCAAATTGTGGTCGAAAAATTATATAATTACATTGTGAACTGACGCGATGGATCTTCGCATGCGCAGCCGTACGAGGCGAAGGCGGCGGCGGACAAGGCGCGCTACGAGCGCGAGGTGGCCTCCTACGCGCCCCCCGAGGGCTTCGAGGCGCGCCTGAAAATGCGAGATGATCATGAATGCTCGCGAACGAATCGTCCTTTCTGATTCTTATAAATACTCTTAAAGCAGAAGAGCGGCGAGGCGATTTCTGCGAAGGACGGCGAGGCCGGCGGCGCGAAGGAGGCAAAGGCGAGCATGCGCAAGGGCGAGGGCGGCGAAGAGGAGGAGAAGCCCAAGGGGGGCAAGCCTGCCCCGAGGGATCCCGGAGCCCCAAAGCGCCCTTCGAACTCCTACGCCATTTTCTTTACTGGTCCGACTTTCTGTCCTCGCTGTTCCTCGATTTGCAACCGTTGAAGCATGCGTGTCACGGCGTCTGCTCGTTGCCAGAGAGCCGCGAGAAACTCAAGCAGAACAACATGAGCGTCAGCAGCACCGACCTCGCGAAGATTTGCGTGAGCATCATTTTCGCTTCGCGTATACGTATACGTTTATGTATACGTACAGCGCGTCGATGACGGCCCTTCCGACTGCCTGATTAATCATATATTGATATCCACAGGGCGAGAAGTGGAGGGAGATGACAGCCGAAGAGAAGGCGGTGCGCATGCGAGGCGCCTGATCGCATATTTCAAGTCGGTTGATCATTATCTTGTTGTGACACGATGGATCTTCGCAGCCGTACGAGGCGAAGGCGGCGGCGGACAAGGCGCGCTACGAGCGCGAGGTGGCCTCCTACGCGCCCCCCGAGGGCTTCGAGGCGCGCCTGAAAATGCGAGATGAATGCTCGCGAACGAATCGTCCTTTCTGATTCTTATAAATACTCTTAAAGCAGAAGAGCGGCAAGGCGATTTCTGCGAAGGACGGCGAGGCCGGCGGCGCGAAGGAGGCAAAGGCGAGCATGCGCAAGGGCGAGGGCGGCGAAGAGGAGGAGAAGCCCAAGGGGGGCAAGCCTGCCCCGAGGGATCCCGGAGCCCCAAAGCGCCCTTCGAACTCCTACGCCATTTTCTTTACTGGTCCGACTTTCTGTCCTCGCTGTTCCTCGATTTGCAACCGTTGAAGCATGCGTGTCACGGCGTCTGCTCGTTGCCAGAGAGCCGCGAGAAACTCAAGCAGAACAATATGAGCGTCAGCAGCACCGACCTCGCGAAGATTTGCGTGAGCATCATTTTCGTTTCGCGTATACGTATACGTTTACGTACAGCGCGTCGATGACGGCCCTTCCGACTGCCTGATTATATATTCATATTCACAGGGCGAGAAGTGGAGGGAGATGACAGCCGAAGAGAAGGCGGTGCGCATGCGAGGCGCCTGATCGCATATTTCAAGTCGGTTGATCATTATCTTGTTGTGACACGATGGATCTTTGCAGCCGTACGAGGCGAAGGCGGCGGCGGACAAGGCGCGCTACGAGCGCGAGGTGGGCCTCCTACGCGCCCCCCGAAGGCTTCGATGCGCGCTCGTGAGATCTAGATGTTACGGAAGCTGTGTCCCTGTGTTCGGCATTCCTTAACTATCGGCCTGCAGAAGAATGGCAAGGCGATTTCGGCTGATCGTGCCAAGTCCGGCGGCGCAAAAGATCTGGAGGCCGGGCTTAATGGCCAGGCAAGCAAGGAAAAGACCGAAGATCGTGAGCACCACGTGCGTTATGATTACGCTGCCGCTAGCGCTGCAGATCTCGAGCTTTTCCGTTCTGATTTTGGATACAGCAGGATCCGGAGATTCGTGAACCCGAGCTCGAGCAGATGGATCCAATTGCAAGCACTATTTCCCGTTGCACAAACTCGCGCGAATTCAAGCGTCTGGATCAGAATATCGATACCACAGACTCGCGATCGGACGCGTTGGACTACCTCGCCCAAGCTCGGGCCAAGGCCCCTCACAGCTACTCTGGCTTTCTCGACACGATCAAGCGTTGGAAGGACGGCGGGTGCGCTTAATGAAGCCTCATTATATTTCTATGTGCATGCGTTCGAATGCAATGCGCAGGCTGACCACTGAGGACGTTATTCTGAGCGTTGTGAGACTCTTTGCCGGCCACGATGAGCTCATCGCAGGCTTTCAGCGCTTCCTGCCTGCCCCGTACCAAATCCGGATCTACTCAGTCTGCCCTTCAATTCTGCCTTTCGCCCCCTTCCGCTTATAATTACGACCCTTGAGCGTGTGCTTTAGGACGGGCGGATTGCGGCGCAAGGGCCGACGGGCCCCTTGGTGGGCATGGAGGAGCTTTCCCTTCTTCATCGCAGCTCCCTCCAGGACCAGGCGTCCGCCCCGCAGGTGATCGTTTACCGTTAAATATAATCGAGCACGGTTTTCGAATCAACTCGCATCGAATCTGTCGTTTGGCAACCAGAATTCGGAGTTCGATCGCAAGCTGGCCGCTGCAGCCGAAAATTCTTCGAAAACTGCAAAACGAACACGCCTAGCCGACGTGGAGGCTGATCAAAATGAGCAAATATTGGAGCTCAAGATCCTCCGTGCAGCCGTATGCATAATCTTGCAACTTTAAAATATCTAGCATCTGCAGCTGCAGCTGCGTATACTAGTGATCATGCATATGCAGTTGCGCGAATCAAGTTCAAGAGCGAGACAAGCGGAGGAGTCGCTCGAGTACGCCCTAAAAACGCAGCACGAGGCGGAGGGCGCCAAGAAGGCCGCAGACAAGGCCTGTGCGGCGGCGGAGGAAGCTGCTCGACAGGTCATCAAACTCTACCTAATAATTCCAACGTTGTGCTAATTATCTTTGTTCCTTGGCTAGACCGGATCAACGTCGGGGTCGGAGCTGGCCGCTCTCAGGGAGCGAGTTCAGTCGCTTGAGGCTTCGCTTGAGGTATATATTTATAACTCTATATGATTATATAGATAAGCTCAATCCGCACTGCCGGGGATAACATTCGCGCGAGCTTCAAAGACCAATGCGTACTGCTGAGGATAACATTTTCTCGAGCTTAAAAGCCCGGGCCCCCGGCCCATAACCTATAGCTAACGCCGTTGCCTGCAGGCGGAGAGGAGAATGCAGGTATCGGCATCTGCGGGGCAATCGACGTCGATGTACTCGAGCGCAACCGTTGAGGCAGCTGACATGTACAAGTACGACAGCAGCTCCAAAGTCCGCTCTCTGCGGAATACGTCGTGCGTCCGCTCATTAAATCGATCACTGCGGGGCGGGATACTTCACACTCAACGTTAACATTATGCATATGATAATATGCATGCGAATAACGTGTTGTTTTGCATGCGCAGGCTCCGTCTCATCTACATGATCGCCAAGCAGGTGCGAGTACAAGCGAAGTCGAAGCGAAAAGCCGGGCCGGGCGGCTGATCATGATGCGTATGCTGTGCGCACACGCAGCTTCGCGTCTACAGCACCAAAGGGCCGAAGCCCATCGAGATTGAGGCACGAATATATAGACTTCGATTTCAATTAAATTTAATTTGCTGACGTGCGAGCTCGAGGGCTGAGAAAAGATCGTCGACGTCATGCACGCAGGTGCATCGTGGAGCCGTGGTCGAATCCGCATTCCAGTCGTGCCAGGAGCGGCGAATCTGGGACCAGCTGCAGCAAGCGAACATTCCGCTGAAAATTGCAATGGAGAGCGCCGAGGATCGAGCCTCGAAGTTCAAGGGACCCTGCCGCGAGTTCTTTGCTTTGGTGCGCCCCGAGCGTGCAACTGCCAACGTCTTGCACTTTATAATGAGAAGGTTTTCAATTGTAATATGAATGCGTGCCGGGGCAGTTCTTCGAGGAGCTGATCAAGGGAGGTCTCGTGGAAGAGCCGATGCGAGGCACGAGGGCGGTGCTGCCGCCGTCGGCTGATAGCGATACCAGCGCCTCTAACAAGCGCATTGTCGTCATCGACTTGGAGGAGGAAGACAGCGGGATCGACAGCGATTTCGAGGAAAGTCGGAGCAGCAAGCGGGCTCGGACGTCCGAGGCGTCCTCTGAAGCCACGGCCAGCTGCAGCCGCGGGTCAGCTCGTCTGGCCGCGGGCAGTTCAAGCTCGCTCGCCACAGCTGCTGTCGGGCTTTGCGCGCCGGATGTTCTCAAGAAGTACCGATTTATTGGAGCTCTAATCGGACGAGGTGAGCGTTTATACATCGATGTGGAAATAGAACGCGAGCATTTATGTATTCGACAATTGCAATGTGAGATTGGTCGTCCGTCAACGTTCACCTTGAACTTGCAGCGCTCCTTGAGAGGATTCTGGACCCATGCTGCAAAACCACCGATCCCATCCCCACTGCTTTTGTTCCAATGCTCCCACTTCTGGCGGGAAAGGAGGTGTGTTATAAAATCGAAATATTAATGAATAGAAAGCTTCGCTTTTAGCGTTGTTTCTTTTGTAATTGAACTTCCTTAAGTGAGCATCCTTAAGCTTGATTAATATTTCAATAAAAACGTTGACTTCAGACTCGAACGTTAAAATTCAAACTCGAACTTTAAGATTCGAACTCGCACTGCGGCAGCCGGACAAGTGCACCGCTTCGGAACAGGCGCTGGCGCTCTGGGAACCGTTCCTGGATCCCGTGAGTCATCATGCATATGGTCATAAATAATTGCGCTTGCTTTGCGATATTGCGCTTGCTTTGCGATTATTATACCTAAATACCGGAGCCGCTGTACAGCAAGTCCACGGATCGATCTACAGGATGCTCAGCGAGCCGGTCAGTAGTGTCTCCGATTTTGTAATTGCAATGAGTTTCACAATTCCGAAAGGACGTCGACGTCGACCCTGCAACTTTAATTAATTTAATTTCGCCCAGGTATCTCCCGACGCGCCTGTCCCGATGGACGCGTTCCTCCAGGGGTGCCCCCAGTTCAGCGGAGAGGATGTGCGCGGCTCGCCACCTACATATTATCGCCTGCTCACTATGTATATATCGCCTGCTCGTGATTCTCAATTTTCTATCGCCCGCTCATGATCATGATCATAATTGCGAGCTTCTATATATGCCCGCGAACGTTTACGTTAACTCGTGTGCAGCTTACGGATGCGAACAAGCGCGATCTGGTCCGCCTCGCGGCGCAGTGGCAGTGCGTGGGCCGGCGTCGGCCGCTTTTGGACGCGATGCGGGTAAGCTTAAGCATAGCAAACTTCGATTATATATATCTACGTGTGATTCAAAAATATATTTTCTCGGCATCGATCGCAATGTATCGTGCGCGCGCGCAGGAGGGCTTCCAGGGCGTTTTCATCAGGCCGGGGGCGTGGAAGAAAACTCCAGAGGCGACTTCGAGCGCGGCTGACGCACTGGAGGCGGTCGGGCTGCCGGGAGCCGACGACTGGGCAGCCCTTGTCGGCGGTTCGAATCCGGCTGGTTGATTTGATTCGAATTTCAAATCAAGTGCAATTAATATTCGCATGCGCATGCGCAGGCCAGGCGTGGGAGGCCGAAACTCTCATCGCGAACGTGGGTTGCGATGTCGATGGGCTGTAATTAATTATAATTATGAATTGATTCTTGCAATTGCAGCTGAGATTCCACGAGGGTTGGCGTGAGTTCGCGGAGGCGAGTAAAGGGCGAATGTTAAATTATAATGCGCAGCGCAGGGATTTGTGAACCTTGACCTCTCCGCGGCCGCAGGATCGAGCACTGATCGAGCGTTGGCTTTTCGATGCGCTTCGGACGGGCAACTTGGACCCTTCGCAGCTCGCCCGCTGCATCGGTGCGCTTGTTCGCGTTCGCTATCGATTCGATTTCAGCCGCCGCCGTCAAATTCAAGTCGAATCTCGAGCCGCACTGCACGCGCAGGCCGCGCCTCTGCGCCGGCGAGCGGAAAGCTGGAAAAGTGAGCTCAAGTTTGCAAATGCAATCGTTCTAGATCTAGAAGAAGACCGGTTCCGCGCGCAGAAAGCTCACCATCGCCCCCAAGACGTACGCCGCCGCCGAATTCGAAGGCGCCGCACAAGGCCGCAAACTCAAGCGAACGATCCTGGTTCCCTGGTCCGACAAAGAGTGGGGCCTCGTCTTCCGAACGTGCTTCGACGAGGTTCGAATCCGCCCGCAGGCCCTTCGAATTTGTCCCATTCGTGTATATATAATTAATTCGAATCAGGTCCAGATCCCCGGGGTGCCGTCGCTTGCGGTCGGCGGCGAGGGGGAGCGGCGGCGGCTCTTCGTCCAGGCGATCCGCAGCAGCGTCGAGGAGATCGGGCTCGATTTCAACGACGCCTAGGTTCAGCGAGTTCGAATTCGACGTGTACATTGAATCCGGCTTCAGATGTGTTGCGCGGAATCGAATATTTGAGCGGGGCGCAGTCATCCTCTGCTGGCGGGGACGGGGGGGCAGATCTAGATCTAGAGGCCCGGGGCTGCCGGGGCTGCCGGTAGGAGGGCGGCGGGGAATTCGAAGCTACAGGCAAAAGAACAGATCGAGAGCTACAGCACGAGGAGGACACAGAAGGCGGATCAAGCGGATCAAGTGCATGCGCAGGCAAAAGAACAGTCGAAGGGATCACTAAAGCCGGCGGGCGCCGGGGCGGGCAGTCGAAGTTACTAGTACAGTACCGGTAGAAGTCCGGTACGTATACCGGTACTACTAGTACCGTAGTACCGGGCCTACTACCGGCCGGGTCCGAACGTTAACCGTCCGGCCCACCCGCCGCGGGCCGCCGGAACGCTGCTGGCCGCGGCAGCCTGGGCCTGCTCGGCCCTGCTGCCTGGGCAGCCTGGCAGTGCTGGCACTGGCTGGCATGCGCAGTTGCTGGCAGCCTGGCACTGCATGGCCGCATGCCGGGCCGCCGGCGCCCGGTCCGAGTCTCGGGACTCGCCAAGCGTCACTTGTTTTGCGACTTGATCGCCAGATCCGGACCGTCGGACTCCGGGACTTGCGACTCGGCGACTCATGATCAAAGCTAACTTGCGCTTTTTTTTGCAGAAGTGGACGTCGCATTGATACACCACGGCACATGTATCAATGTTCTACGTGACGCGCCCTTCCGACCGGTCATCTATCTAGCCGAAGATGCTAGCTAGGTGCCGGCCATGGGTCGCTCAATATGGGAGGTTCGCCTGAGTGGGGGAGCCTTGGTTTTCGGTGATAGCCGTAACCAGACCCGCGCGCCCACCCCTTGATCGTCTCCTCCATCCCTCATGAGCCCTGGAAGTGAAATGTCTCGCAGTCCGCCGCCCGCCCTTGCCGCCGCTCCGCCACCCCTCCTCCTCCTCACTCTGCCGCCTCCCTCCTCCTCACCTGCGCCCCAAGACCCCGATTAAACGGTGTCCTGTTTTGTCAAGGTGAAGAAGGTGGTAGGAGGAAGATATGAGGAAGGAGAGGGAGTATACGGAGGCAGCGGTAGGGGGTGGGCAGCGGATGCGGGGCAGGGCGGGGAGAGGTGCCGGGACAGCAGTGTGGAGTGAGCGTGGGCATTGGCAGGCGGCGCAGAGAGCGGGGAGTGCGGAGATGAAGCGGGTCGCAAGGGGTCGGGAGGGGTCAGTCGGAGTAGGGGGGATGGCCGAAGCCAGGGGGGTGGCCGGGGCCGATGGGGTGGCCGAAGCCAAGGGGGGGGGCCGAAGCCGGCGGGGTGGCCGAAGCCGAGGGGGGGGCCGAAGCCATAGTGGTGGTCGGGGTGGGCGAGGGGTCCGACATTTGTGGGTTGATTGGGGTCGGGGGAGGGGCCGGAGGGGGCGGAGGGGCGGCCTCGCGCGGGGTCCCGGTCGGGGAAGGCAGCTGGAGCGAGGAGGAGGGGGGAGAGTCAGTTTCTTGCAGCGTCGTGAGTGGTCTGTATACTCCGGGTGCGAAGAGGGACGTGATTGTGGGTTGTCCCGCAGGTATTGGCACCGTTCGCGCTTTTTTGGTCCCGCGCTTGGGGGTCTTGCGACCGGTTGCCTTTCTTTTCGCCGTGGGTGCGGGGGGGGCGGGTGCAGGGGCGGGAAGGGGAGGGGTCGTGGGGCGCGGGCGTTTGGGTATCAAAGCTAACTTGCGCATGCGCATCATGGCATGCGACTATCATCGGATACTATATTAGCTACCGGTTGTACTGTAGAACTAGTTAATTTAGTACAGGAAAATAATTAGTACTTCGCCAAAACTGCCACTTTAGCAGGTGGTAAATCTTTAGTAGGTCGGTCCTCGCAGGGCTTTTGTATGGCACTGCGGCAGAGACAGGGCTTCCTATACAAATTGTCGTCAAATTCTTCTCGGTACCTCGCCAACGTCCAATTCATTAATATATATTATAGCGTAGCTGATGTCCAATTCCGCGCCAGCTCAATACTTCGAAAGCCCAGCTTCAGGCCGACGGCTCCTACAGAATCGATTTCGAAAATCCCATTTTCTCCGTACCTGTGGTCTGCGGACAGCTTTCTATTTATTTCTTCATCGATACATCATTTTTACACTTTTAATTTGGTCAGGCGGACACGACGGATTTCGTTACCATCCAAGGCGAAAATTTGCCCGTGCGCACTACTCTCGATCGCGAGCCGCTAAGCTCCCATCGAGTCTTGCATCTCTGAAACATTTATTGATATTAAAATGAATCATGATCAGGCCGATTCCCCGATCCGTATTCTTATCATTGATCGAACTACCAATGCCACTGTTCAAGTCGACGAGGCCGCAATTTCCTCAAACACGACCATTCGCTTCAGTGCGCTTTGTTTTAAAAATCCTTGACATCCTTCGAACGTATATGCATGCTGACGTCGACAAATGTGCACTCTTCGGCACACAGGAGCCCCCAAGCTCCCCAGTTCGCAACGCCGTTCTATTCGCCAGTTCACGGCAGGAAAGAACGTGCGCATGCGCTTCTGTGTCTTTCCCCCTTGAGAAGATCGATATCGCATGCAAATTCTAATTTCGTTTTGGACCGGGCCAGTATAACCTCCGAATCGAGAGCTTGGACATCCCGGCCCGCTTTGCTGCGATCGAGCTCGCAAACGTGCGTGCCAGTTCGGGCTATATAGTTATAAACAGTGCTAGTACTGATCATATACACGCGTCGCCAAATGCACGGGTAGGCATTCGCGTGGGTGACTTCGAGCACCGCCACTGCTGGATTCGTTCCGTCTGTCCCTTATCTGAGCTCCGCATTTTCGACATCCTCCTCAGACGTGCGCTCGAATTTTCGCCCGTAAGGCCTCTTCCGCGCGAATCGACGCAGGGTGCGCAGGTCAGCTTCAACACCGTGTTCAGCCTTGCCGCTGTGGCGATTGCACGGCGTTATGTGCAGCGGTGAAACCACAATGTTAGCGCTTCGCTTAGCTGCAGCTGCAGCACAGCCGCAGCACCGCTAGCGCTGTTCTAAGGACGTCGACCTAGGTTCTCGCTTTCGATAATAAACTTTGCGCATGTATATTGCATTGGCCGGCGCCATGGTTTTTCGTTTTCGAGAAATACGCCCAAATTACGTCCGAATTCGAACACACAAATTAAATGCACCAGATCCCATGATCCAGAATAAATTAACACAAGCGAGTCTCTTCGGATATAACGTTAGTTGTAGCTATAGCCGTAGCACTGCGCATGCCGCAGTACCGCTAGCTATAGCGCTGTTTTTAGGACGTCGACCTAGGTTTTCGCTTTCGATAATAAACTATAGCTTTGCGATTGCATATTGCAATTGCATTGTCCATGCGTTTTCATTTTCCCGAGTCCAGGAAATACACCCGAACGTTAGCACATAGGTACCAAATCCAGAATAAATTGATGCAAGTGAGTCTCTTCGGATACACAAAATTTCTCTGAGCCACCATGTGCGCAGGAATAACATACTTGCTGCCCATGAATAATATAAAGGGCCACTGACTTGCCGCACGCGTCAGTTGGGTCCGGGGAAGGGCATTTAACCTTGGCGAATCCGAAGATCTAGATGCACGCGGATGATCTAGAGGCGAGCTGTCCTCTAGAGGTAGGCCTCAGGGCCTAGCTATATAGGGCGCGGGCCCCGGGGGCGGGGGATGGCTCGCAAATATTTAATTGAACCTTGTGTACATGCATATGTGGACGTGCTCGAGCTCCTGCGCATCCCCCGCGACCTGCACGAGTGCACATGTGCTGCGGGTGCGTCACGGCGTGGCGCGGAGCTCGAGGCGCGCGGCGCCGGCTGGCCTAGCTATAGGCCTAGGGCCGGGGCTGGCCTAGGCCTGGCCTGGGCCTCCGCGCGATCTGGGCGCGCGCGGGCGCGGGGACGCTGCTCAAGCTCACGCTCCGCTCAGAAAGCGTACTACGGTAAGGGTCCGTAAGCTCTTTAAGTGCGCTTAAGCTTGCGCAGCCGGAGGGTCCTCACGGTCCGTAAGGGCGCTTGCGCAGCGCGGCGGGCCAGCTCATGATCAGCGGCTGCAGCAGGCATGCGCATCTCGCGCGCGCGGGGGCTCCACGTCGCGCGGCGCGCGCGCCGCGCGGGCGTCGGCTTGTTGCAACCCAGCCAGGCTTGCGGCCGGCCGCAACCCAGCCGCTGAGCCACAGCAAACTGCCGCGCGCGCGAGAGGCGTAGCCATTGTTGAGCCGAGCCGAGCTGCGGCGCCCGGGGGGAGAAAGCGGCCGGGGGGTACTTTAAGAGGTTTTCGCAGGGTAAGTTAACGGACTCTCCAATGTGATTGGCTAGCGCGCGCGACGTCCTCCTACGCGACCGCGCTCGCGCCCGGCCTCGCTCTCGCAGTACGGAATGTCGGGCATAATGCGCGCAACGACCTCGAATTGGTCTGGCCCGTATATCTGCTCCCTGTGCGTCGCTGGACCCATTTTTGTCCCGGGTGTTGGTGCCCGTTCCTGGATCACCATTTGGTCGGACGGGACCGGGAGACACGGTTTCGGGGTCCCCTGGGGATGGGCTTTCAGGATATACCGCGCGGCCCGGGTTTTGAGGAGGTCGGGGAATTGGGATTTGGGGTGGGGTTGGGCCCGATCGACAGGGACAGGGGAAGTGTTTTACCCTTCCCCAATTAGAGGCCTCGGGTACAGGCGGCAATATTGATCGAATCGATTCAAACATCCGATCGACGCTCGTGGTCAGGCGGCGGGGCCAAGTTCTGCTAGGGGGGGCAGGGGCCCCGGGCTGGCGGGGGGGATGAGACCGAGGGCCCGCGGGGCCCGCTGGGAGACAACTGCGGCGAAGGCGGGGAGGAGGGCGGCGAGACGCGCGGCCGCCGCTGCCGCCGCCGCCGCGTCCCCGTAGACCAGCAGCCGCGCCGAGCGGCCGGCGCCCGGCGGCAGCGCGCGCAGCGGGGCGTACCCCTCGAGGGCCGCGGCGAGCGCGCCTGGGTCCGCGGGGGCGCCGGGGAGGGCGAGGGGGCGGCCGGCCGAGTGCCAGAGGCGAAGGTCGAGGGGCCGCCCCGGGCCGCCGCCGCCGCCCCCGCCACCGCCGCCGCCGCCAGCGCGGCCGTCTCGGCGGCGGAGGGCGGCCCGCCGGCTCGCTCGCGGTATCGCCAGGCGCGCAGCCGCCCGCCGGCCGCCGCCGCCAGCGCCGCGAGCGCCGCCCCGTCCTGCGGGGCCCCGCGGGGGTACAGATCCACCTCCACCGCCCGCAGGGCTGGCGCCCCGCGACCGCCGCGGCGGCGCCCCGCAGCAGCTGCGCGGGGCGTGAGCGAGGGCGGGGGCGGGGGCGGGGGCGGGGTACGCGCCTCGGCGTGGGCGTCGAGCTGCCGTCGGAAGCGGGCGGCGCGCTCGGCGGGGGCGGCGGGGGCGGGGCGGCCGGGCGGGAGGCCGGCGCGCGGGCTGAAGATGAGGCCGAGGGCCAGCGAGGCAAGCCGCGGGAGGCGACCCAGCGCCGCCACGCCCGCCGCGCTCTCCTGGTCCAACTGGGGTACACGATTAAAGAAGAGAGGGGGGAGAAGCAGCCCCGGGTACGCCCCGGGTGCGCACCGAGATCTCGAGGTGCTCGAGAGAGGAGAAGAGGGATACGGGGGCGAGGGCCTAAGGCGGGGCGGGCGGGCGCGCCCGGGAGGGGGACAGGGCGAGGCCGGCGAGGCGGAGGGGTACGAGGGCGGCGAGGGCGTCGGGCGAGTCGGCCCCGGGGCCCAGGGCGAGGCGCCGGAGGGAGGGGTGGCCCGCGAGGGCGCGGGCGGCGGGGGCGGCGAGGGGCGGGCCCTCGGGCCCAGCCTCGAGCGCCTCCAGGAGCGGGAGACGCAGGGCGGCCTCGGCGGCGGCCGGCGGGAGCGAGGGCAGGCGCAGGGAGCGCAGGGCCGGGCAGGCGGCCGCGAGGGCCTCGGCGGCGGCCGCCGCCTCGTCGGGGGTACAGGAGAGGGAGAAGCGGAGGAGGGAGGGGAAGGGGGCCAGGCAGGGGCCCCATGGGAAGGGCGGAGCGGGGCCGCCGGCGGGCCCGGCGACGGTCAGCTCGAGGTCCGAGAGGGGCGCCGGCGCGAGGGCCGCGAGGAGGGACGCGAGGGCGGACCAGGGCCCTACCCAGGGGCCAGGCACGCCGGCCGCCCGCTGCTCCGCCGGCGCCGGCCAGGACCCCACCGCGAGGGCGGCCCGCGCTGGGGGCGCCGGCAGCGCCGCGAGGCACGCGGCGAGGTCCCGGGCGGCAGCGGCCGCGCGGTGGAGGGCGCGGGCCGGTGCGGCGGCGGAGCGGTCGAGGGCGAGGGCGAGGCGGAGGGATCGGGCGCCGCGGAAGGCTCCGGCGGAGGCGAGGCGGAGGAGGGCGGGGACGCAGCCGGGCCCGCCGCGGCCGCCCAGTCGGAGGTCCGCGCGGGCGTCGAGGGCGCCCCACTCGAGCGCCGCGACTGCGCTCCGGAGGCGGCGGCTGACGCTCCGCAGGCGGCACCGCCCGAAGTACGCGTCGCCCACCCCGACCTGCCCCGCCCGGCCGCATCAGCTGGGTAGGCGGGTGGTGGTGGGGGGGGGGGGGGGGTACGCGCCTCGTCGACGATGCGCGCGAGGAGCTCGTCGGGGAGCGATTCCAGGGGGATACCTGCCGAGAGGTCGGGGGAGGGAGGGGGAAGAACCGGGGAGGGTACGGGGCGGACCGCTGGGGGCTCGCCGGCCTCGGCGCCGTCGCAGAGAGAGGCGCCGCGGGGATCGGGAGCGACGGCCGCCGCGCCGGCCGCCGCCGGGGCGGATCGCGGCGGGCGGGCCCGCCGCCGCTCTCCGTTTGATTTGCCAGAGTGATTTCAGAGTCGGGCGGGGCGACGGGAGGGGCCGGCCCGCCCTGCGGGACGGTGCGCGTGAGCGGCAGCGGGTTTCCTGGGGCCCGAGACGGCGGCGGGCACCGCGCTGTCCCCGTCTGCAGCTGCGTCGTCTAGTAGCGGCTCGTAGTGGAGAGTGATCGAGGGGTGGCTCGCGGCGCGCGGGCGGCCGGGCGGAGGCGTCGGCGCGCTGGGTCCGGGCGAGCCCGGGGCGGTGACGTCAACCCCGGCGGGGCGGGCATCGCTTGGCCCGGCCGCGCCGGCGCGCGGTGTCACCGTGCGCGAATGCCTCAGCTCCGATGAGCGATCGGGAGGCTGAGGCGAGCTTGCGCGGGGCGCGTGGCCCGAGCCGGCCTCGAGCCTCGTGAGCCCGCGGCCGCTCGAGCCTGTCCGCGAGGTTTCTGGCGCCTTTTCGACGGGCCTGCCCTCGTCCCCGACCTCTTCTGTCACTGAAGCTGCCAGAGCGAGCCTCAGGCCGCCCCAGTCGATCCTAGCTAAGCTCCGTGCGTCGATCAGGGCCTGGCGAGACCGGCCCGGCCCCCGCGGGGCATCCCGGTTAGCTGCCGTTGCGCATTCGAGCTTGCCGGGAGAATATGATCAAACGCACCGAATTCCCGCACTTTCCCGCGCTCCGCCGCAGCCTCATGCGAGCGGGCGGTGCCGGGCTCATCGCCATCATGCCGCGGGGCAGCTGCGGGGGCGGGCGACCGCCTCACCGAGCTGCAGCCAATGCTTCCAGCGTCTAATCAACGTGAACACGGAAACGGCGAAGCTGCAGAGGGGGTGCAAGCCAGGCGGGGGTACAGCTCCGCCACGCCGGGTTTGAGGCAGGAGTCTTCCAGGCGCGTCGCTGGCACCTTGATTGCACCCGAATCGCTTTTGGATGCATCAGCGAGCTGACTATTACTGTGCAGACCCGTCATCGTCGTTATCCCGACCGCACCTTCCGAAGAGAGCGGAGGTGCATAGCCTCCGCCCTCCTGGCCGAGACCGCTCTCGCTAGCGAACTGGCCGCCGTCCCGCGCCGCGACGAGCGAGGGCTCATGGCTAACGTATCGAACGCAGTCCAACGGAGTCCGGCGCCGACCGAGTCTGTGGAGCGGCGCGGCGGCGCAGTTCGTGTTCCTGACACTCCTCGGCGGCCGCCGTCGCCGGTGGTCCGTCCCGCCTCGCCCCACGAGGCCCGCGCCCTGCCAACGACGCGCCCCGGCAGGACGCGGCCGGAATGGCGCAGCCCACTGCCGAGCCTTCGGGCCACATGATGAAGGTCCGCAGGCGGCGGCGGAGCGCGCCGCGCTCCTTCGCGCCCGCTCGCCCGCGTTCAAACCGCGCCGTCGCCGCAGATGCTGGACTCTGCCGTGCAGGAGCTCCAGGAGCTCTCCTTCGCGACGGCGCTGCCGATCGCGGACATGAGCTGGGCGCTCCCCGCCGACTGGTTCCAGGAGATCGTGACGAACGCGCCGGCCGGGACGCCGTCGCCCTCTCCCTCGCCCCTGGCGCCGCCCAAGGCGACGCCCTCCGCCTATACGGCGCCCGGCGGCGAGCGCATCGACGAGGCGGTCGTGAAGGGCAGCTTCTCGGAGCCGCCGGCGGACCCCGCGGACCCGGGCGACGCCTACATCTTCGACCCGCTGGCCAAGCCGGCCGTCTTCACGCGGCACCTCAACCCGGAGACGGCGAGCGCCGCCAAGATCGAGGACGCGCCCACGCGGACGCCGGTCGAGGAGGCCGGCCGCGTGCAGAGCATCCGCATGCCCAAGGACGTCGTCTTCGAGGCCCCGGCCCAGGTCCGAATTTGATCCGAATTTGATCCGAATTTGAAATCGAATTTGATCCGAATTTGATCCGGGCGGGCTCAGATGACGGTGAGCCTCCAGACGGAGGGCGCCTCGATCTACAACGACCTGCCGTTCGCGGACCTCGACCTGCCGCCGGACCTCCCGCCCGGGATGGAGCTCGTCGCCCCGCTCGTCTCCACGGCCCCCGGCATGCCCACCCGCGTGCAGCAGAGCGTGCAGCAGAGCCAGACGGCGGCGCCGCCGGCGCGGGTCGTCGCGCCGGACCCGGAGCCAGAGCAGGGGCGGCCGGACGCGACGCCGCCGCCGAAGCCCGTGGCGGCGCCCGTGAGCGCGGCGGCGGTCGAGGGCCCTATGCGGGACGGGGACGGGGACGGGGCGTACTCGCCCGGGGAGATCATGGCCTCGCTGGACTCAGACGGGGACGGCCGCCTCGCCACCGGCGAGGTCCGGCCCCGTTCGCCCAGCCGACTTCTTATCTAACATAAACACAACCGTCCATAAGACCCAGTAATCTAATGCGAAATCCAGCCTCTTGTGGCCCCTCCAAGCCCCCCGCCCGCCCCTCCCATCCGATGCGCGCGCCCCCCTTCAGGTTGCGGCGGTGCTGGGCGGGGACTTCGCGGGCCTGGCGGACGCGGGCGGGGACGGCGAGGTTACCCTCGGCGAGCTCGCCCGCCTCGCCGACATCTCCCGCGACCAGGTTAGAGCTCTTAGATGGGTCTCAGAACTCTTAAATAGATAGATCATAACCCATAAGACTCCTCGCGGACGTCTCCCGCGACCAGGTGCAGACGAGAGGCGGGCAGATCCGATGATAGATCTCAGAACTCTTAGATAGATCAGATAGATGAGAAGACGGCGCGGGCTAGACTCGGTCGGATCGCAAACCTCCCCCCCTTCCCTCCGCTGACGCCCCCCCCCCCCCCCCCCCCCCCCCCCCCGCCCCCCAGGTTGTGACGCCGGAGGAGGTGCTGGTGGTCTCCCGCGAGATGGCCCTCAAGGCCCGCCCCGAGGAGCTCGCCATCCTCCGCGGCCAGGTCCGGCTAGCTCCGCCGCGGCCCCGCCCGTCCCTCCACTCGCCCCGTCCATCCACCTATCAGCCTGTCTACCTACCTGTCCCTCTGTTTATCTGCCCGCCCCGTCGTGACTTATCTATCTATCTATCTATCTATCTACCTATCTATCTATCTGCCTGCTGCCCCGTCTCGAGGACGAAGAAGCCCCCCGTCGCCCCTGCCTTGGCCTCGCCTCCTCACCCGCCCCACCCGCGCCGCGCTTCGTTCGCAGCTGGAGCCCGGGCAGCTGATGGCGTACCTGGACGCCAACCACGACGGTGCCGTCGCCTTCCCCGAGGTCCGCCCGCCCCCTCCTCCGTAGTAGCCCCGCGCCGGCGGGGTGGGGCGGGGCGTAGGAGAGGCTTGGGTAGGAGACGCCACCCGCGCTGACCCCCCACCCCCCGCCCCCCGCCCCTTCTCCCCCAGGTGGCGCGGGCGTGCAAGTCGCGGATCATCGCGGACGTGCTCGACCCCAACGACGACAACGCCTACGACGAGGCCGAGGTCCTCGACAAGGTCCGTCCTGGAGCCTGGGGCCTGGGCCTGGGGCCTGGGGCCTGGGGCCTGGCCTGGAGATAGAGTAGCTTTAGACGTTTGGCTGGGCGCCGTTGGGGTGCGGCGGGCGTCCCCTCCCCCCCCTCCCCCCCCTCCTCCCCCTACGAGGCCGAGGTCCTCGACAAGGTCGGTTCAAGGCTTTGGCCGGGCCCGGAGCGAAGCTCTGGCCCCTCCGCCTCGCTTTTGGCCCCGCTTCGTTCCGCTAGCTGGCTGGCCGGCCGGCTCGCTGGCTGGCCGGCCGGCTCGCTGGCTGGCCGGCCGGCTCGCTGGCTCTTAAGCCGCTGTAGCTCCGATAGCCATTAGCCGGAGTCTGTGACGGGGGAAGGGCCCCTGTTAGCCGAGGGGTGGGCGAGGCGCCGTTGGGACGCGACGGGCACCCCCTCCTCCCTTCCCCCTCCCCTCTCCCGCCGTCCCCGCCCCACCCACCTACCCGCCCATGGTCACCTGACCCCGTTCCTCCCCCTTCCTCCCCGCGCAGGTGGACTACAATCGCGACAAGTCAACGTCGGCGTCGGAGATCGCCCGCGTCTTCGAGAACGCCGCCGACGTCGCCGCCTACAAGGCATGCCTTGCGTTTCGCCCCGCCCCGCCCCGCCAGGCCCTAGGAAAGAGGCTTCGCCCTTGGCCGCGCCGCCCTCGTCTGAGACTGTACCCCGCGCAGGTGATGGAAGTGATCGACCGCTCGAAGGACGGATTCGCGTCCATGGCCGAACTCAAGGCCGCATTCCCCGTCCTCGAGAAGGTGCTCTTTTTCCGCCTGTCTGTCTCTGCAAGAGATAGATAGATAGATCTGTGCCCGCCTGAGCTTCTTCTTGGCGCAGGTCTCGCCGGCGTTCCTGGCGCTCATCGACACGAACCGGGACGGCAACCTCAAGTTCGAGGAGGTCGCCCGCGCCCTCGACTTCAACGGCACCGGCCACATCATCCACGCCGAGATCGTGAAGCTCGTCATGGAGAACGCCGCCGACCCCTGGGTCCGCCCCCCTTCTTCTTCTTCCCCGCCTTCTTGTTGACACGTACCCCAGGCGGAGATGCGGGCGTCGATCGAGGACCCGAACGAGGCGTACGGCAAGGGCGACGAGATCACCGTCAAGGCCTTCCAGGACAAGGCCCACCCCGCCCCCCCGCCCCCGCCCCCGCTCCTCCTCCTCTTCGTCGTGTCCCGTTCCTCTAACTTCGCCTCAGGTCCTGGGCGCGTACGACGCCTACGACAAAGAGAAGCTCGGGCAGATGAAGCTCATCAAGGTGCGCGCCCGTACCCCGGCCCGCCGCTCGTTTGCGCGAACCGTGTACCCCCACAGATCGCGATGCTTCTCGAGCGCGAGCTGCACCTGGGCCAGTTCGTGCGTACCACTCTCCATTCCCGTACCCCCTCGTTCACGCGTCCTATCTCATACCCCTCCAGACCGAGGAGCTGCACGCATACTACCCCTGTTCGACCCGAGCCAGGACGGCTGGGTCTCCAAGGGCGAGGTCCGCCCCGGTCCCGTACCCCCCACCGCTTACATGCCATTGATCTACCCCCGTCCCGCAGTTCCTGGAGCGGATGCAGGCGTTCTACGAGGAGGGCAATATGTTTCCCCTGCTGAAGCCGGCCCCCTCGGGCAGCACCCGCACCGTCAACGAGGCCCGTACCCCTCCCCACTCATCCCGTACCCCCTCTCGTCTTGACGGGAAGGGGCGGGGCAGGTGCCGCAGGCGGAGTCGTCGGAGGAGGGGTACGACCTCTACGAGGCGGTGGTGGTGGACCCCCCTATGGCGGCGGCCGGCGGGGGCGGGGGCGAGTTCGCGGCCGAGGGCGGCGCCCCGTGGGCCGAGGGCGACGCCGACGCGGCGGCCGAGCCGTGGGATACCGAGCTCTAGATGCAGGGCGCCGCCGCTATTTTTGCAATACAACGTTTAACGTGACACCATCACTGCACATTCGATTGGGCCGAGGGGGGTGGGCCGGAGGGGCTGGGCGTAGAAGAAGGGCCCCAGCACGGGCGAGGGCAGGCACAGGTACACGCGCGCCGGCCTCCCGCCCAGGCGCTCCGCCCCCGCTGCCCCCGCCGAGCGCACCGCCCACTTTCCGTACCCCGCCCCCGCCCCCGCCCCCGCCCGGTCTCACGCCCTGCGCAGCTGCTGCGGGGCGCCGCCGCGGCGTTCACCGTCCAAAATAAAGTCGACGTCGCCGAAGTCTGAGTCGGGATCCGGAGCGCTAGCTTGACATGCATGCTCATACTATATAAATAATGCGCATGGTTTTGCAACTGGCCATGGTTTATAATTAGATTATAGTTCGTCTCTGCACCCGTCTCTCCCTTTCTCCTTCCTAGGTTTGAAGCTTAAGCCCAGGAATCCCCATGTAAATAGAGACATCGGACTATGTGAACCGACGAACATTAACAAACCGCCCACGATGGTGCGATTGAGCGGTCAGCGTTCATGCACATGCATGCATGGGGATCGATATCCGGACTCCGAGAGCGAGTGCCGAGTGGAGGAAAGAAATGCCCCGTGGACTCCGGGAGTCGGATTCATTTTAAATTTCAAGCATGGGCATTTTCATAATTGTTTCATCATCGAGTCATGCAAGACTGGTACTGCAAGACAAGTCCGACGATCCGTCGACATCGACAGGCGGACTCTCTCCGGAGCGACAATCATTGGAGAGCGCTGATTCGAAGCGACCGCGGGACGCCGCTCAATGTTCAGAAGCCGCCGAAATCGAAGGCGTCACCGTCGGCGACGGCCGCGGCGTCGGCCTCGGCCGCGAGGCTGGCCTCCAGATAGTCGAGGTCGTCGTCGAAGCCATAGCCATAGCTGTAGGAGGCATCCCCCTCCACGACGCTCGTGATCGGGTCCGAGTTCTGTTCCACGGACTCCTCAATCGCCGGCGCGGCGGCGGCGAGCGCAGCCTGCACATGCACGCGGCCAATTGCAAAGCGGTGAGCTTAAGTCGGCGACGCGTCGGAGAAAGGGGAGGGGCAGGGGGGAACATATGCGTGCTGACCACCAGTTCGTTGTACGTTTCAGCCTGCTGGTCTGCCGACAGCGAAAGGTAAGCCTCGCTGACAGATTTCACGACCTCGTCGATCTGCATAGATAATCGTGAGTACTTGCTGGCAACTTCAGGGCTCCGTCTCCGGGGTAAGCCGGCTCACGTTGGACGCGTCAATGACTTCCGGAATCGTGACCGAATTTATCAACTGCGCATGCGTGCACGTGCCGCCATATACATATGCATAGCAAGTCAGAGAGAATTTGAATTCAAGGCGGCTTTTTAAATTCAGGTACATATTATATTATGTTATAGACTAGTACTTCAGAGCATGAGAAAGGCGTTCTGCGCACCGCGGCGAGATTCGGGAGCCCGGCAAGCATTTCTATGTGGTTTGTGATGAAGTTCGCGACTGCAACCTCGAGAAGAGCCGACGAGCCAACCGCGTTGACGAGCTCCTCCGGGTTTTCAACGCCCGTCTCGATCGGAGGGGTCACAGCATCAAGAGCAGCCTGAGCTCCGACGTGCAGATGTACGCGTACAATCAGTTCGGGCCGAGCTCGAGTATGTTGACGCGCATGAGGGTTGCTGTTCACTCACCTCAAACTCGCCCTGGACGAGCGATTTCTGGTCATCGGGAAGTGCGTCAAATGCCTCCTTCACCTTGTTCATCACGTCGTTTACCTGATCGCAAGCCGTGATTTAGGCCGGCATGCCCGGCATGGCTTTATCGGGAATGAGTGTCGCGCACAGCGGATTCATCGACCTGGTCGGGAAGTCCCAGCGGCTTGACCAACTGTCCAAAAGCGCCCCCGTAAGCCACGGCATTCCATTGCAAAGCCTTGAGGACTGTACGGTTTTAGCGCGTACGCCGCAATATCATCTTAGATCTAGATTTGCACTACACGGCACGGGCCTAGGCCTATCAAGGCACGAACCGCTGCGATGTTCGGGTATTCGGGGAGCGAGACCGCATTGTTTATGAGGAAATTTGCCCAAGCCTGCAACACCGGGATATCGATAGAACTGCCTGAGCTGGACATGATGTGCGTTCACGCGATCGGCTATAGCTAGCTCGCCGAGAAACGGCGACGCTGAACCGTGCAAGTTGAGAGCGACTGGAATGTCTGCCGCAGTGCAGCTGCAGCTGCAATATCCAGAGTCTAGCCTAGTAGACTGATCATGAGATAGCTATATATATAGGACGGATATACGTATTACGTTTACAGGCAATGTCAGATATACTGGTACGTATTACGTTTACAGGCGCATTGTCATGATCAGGCATGCGCATATGCGCACGGCAGCGCACCGCCGGGCCGTGCCGGCGCCGCAGTCCGTGCGATGCGTCACGGCGTACTACGGTATACATATATACATAGCTCACCTATAGCTAATTAAGTCGGTCTCAAATTATAATTAACGCGCCAAAGTTTGGACTCATCGCGTCAATTTGGTGCGCATGCCGCGCGCGCTAATTCTCTACAGCTACGTTGGTCCATACGTATATAGTGCCCCCCATTGCCACAATTACCGCCCCATAAAAGCCCAAAATTGTTACACCGCGTTAATTTGGTTCACACGGCCGGAATCACACCGCGTTAATTTAAAGGCATAAATTCCCGCCCGCCAGACCCGCTTTAAATGTTGTTAGAGGGCCGGGGGCTCTACCAGCCTCTACGTATACGTATACATTATGAGAGGCGTGGAAATAACACATACACTGTAGGAGGCGGAAAATTACCGAGGCGAAAAATTGCCGATTTCGTCCGAAACCGGAATTGCCGTGGCGATAAATTGCCGAATCCAGATTTTGCTCTATGGCGGGCTAGGAAAATACCTACCCCCAGCAGCATTGCCGAGTCGTTAAATTGCCGAATTCAGCGTCTCGGCAATTCACGGCAAGTCGATCACGATTGGCCCGAGTTCAATTTTCAAGTTGTTTTGCGTTTTTCCAACGAAGCTCGCGATCGAGACTCGAGACTCGCCCTTCGGCTCGGACAACCTCAGCCTCCCTAGAGGCTAGGGCTCGCCGGCGCCCTGCTCATAGGAGGCCGTTCGGCTCTCAAGTACTTAGAGCTTCCACCCAAAGCGAATGAAGAACCTGAAACCGGTTCGGACCCTGCAGTATGTGCACGACGCACATGCGCGTTAACGGTTTTTTTACAACCAAACCATTTCAAACGTTTTTTTAACCGGCTTCCAACCCGGCCGGTTCCTCATCGGCCATGATTCCCATGAAAAAGTCTGAATTTCGGGTACTTTTTTTGTGCTGGGGCCCGGCCCTGTTTTAGAAATGATTCAAAGGAAGGCCCCATGCAAGCACTAGCTGCAGCCTCCCGCAGTGCAGGGCCACTGCAGGCTGTGCAGCTGCTGCCAATGTCTGCCATCACTGAGTCATGTACCGTAGAACATTTAAGTAATGCGCACACTTAATTAATGCGCCCCCTAATTAATGCGTTTTCTGCTGGCAAAACGCATTAATTGGGGGGCGCATTAATATCGAAACGCTAAGAAAACTGCGGTATGTACCCCCCTAACGCAGGCGGAAATCTCCAAAACGCATTAATTTGGGGGCGCATTATTTCCCGTACGAGGAGTCCGGGTCGATCCAAAAACGCATTAATATCGGGCGCATTAATCAAGTGTTTTACGGTAATTATAAGTTGATCATGTAGCCATGAATCCATGATGATCGGATGTAGGCTGATGATGTACTGTAAGTCGGGAAATATTTAGTATACTGGATCTTTATAGTACCAAAGTTTTGAGGCCCGACTACTAAAGTTTTATCGTATACTAAACTTGAGGTGCTGGGGGTACGTAGCGCAGCCATAGTTGCAGCGCGGGAGAAGCTAGCTGTATAGCTATAGTGTGAGGGGGCTCTCGGACGCTCCGACAGATCTAAACCCCTGGCGCGCGCGCCGCGCCCACCCCCTTCTAAAGGCCGCTACTAAAGCGCTCCGCGCGGCCAACTCTTAATTATTTTCAGCCTTCTAAACCGACCAAACCCCGGGATTACTAATTATTTTGGGGTCTTAAATATTACCCGAATTACAGTAGCATGATCGATCATGTAAGTTTTAATCTCGTTCAAACGGTAACATGATGGAAGTTCATGGAACTAATCATGGAAGCCGCTGAGCCTGATGCCGCTGCATTGCCGCAGTCACTGAGTGCACTGCGGCACGCCGGCAGCTAGCCTACTAGGCTACTTAGTAGTAGGCTGACCGCCGCTGACGGCAGTGAGCTGCCATTGCAATTGCCAGTGGATTTGCCACTGCCATACTATGATAGGCTGACTCAGTGAGCGCTTGATAAAAAACAACACGTTGCCAATGCAACTTTATGCAAGTTGCCATTAACTTGCCAAGGTCAAAGTTCCGGCCGCGGATCCCCCATCAAACTTGAATTTTCTTGAAATTTAATTAAAGCGTTTTAAGGTCAAAAAGTTTGAGGCTGGCATGGACCGTTTTTTGGGTGGGTAATATTAATGGACCAATGGTGCGGGTTTTCAATTTGGGGGTAATGCACATGCACATGCCATGATGTACAGTACTACGGTACACGGGTGACTTGCACTGAGTCGCCGACGCCGAGTCGCCACTGACTTCGTTTAATTTGTTTTATGCTGGCCCAGTGGCCCATCGGCCCTTTCAAAAAAAACGTTTAGGCACGTACTCCGGTCCCCGGATCCCGAGTAGGGCTGTGGTCGCTGGTGGTCGCTTCGCTCGCGAGGTTCCAGCGGCCGCTACGCTTGGCATTTTCCGCCAGCGACACCTCCTCGCTCAGCGTTTTTTATGGCTGACAGGCGCCAAAAAAAGCTCCATCCCGCTTTTTTCTCATCTGAAGGTCGACGTAGGTCGGCGTTGTTAATCTTGCTAAATTTCGACTGTTTTCGAGCATCCAGGCGCTTCGCTTCGCCCAAAAGCAGCCTGCAGCTGGCCTCTATCTCGCAGAAATTGACAGATGGCTCGCGGAACTAAGCATTAAATCTGCATTTGCGTACGCGCGCATCTTAAAAGCTTGTACGAAATAAACTAAACGGAACAGATAGGTTTTCGGTTGGTTTTCAGCAGTTTTTCGACAGGTTTTGGCGGTACCCCCACCTCAGCGACGGGCCAGCGACGGGCGCCGCTCGCCGGGCTTCAGCGGCCGCTGGGCCCGGCCCCCCCCAGCGAGCACAGCTCTAATCCCGAGTCCCGACTCCCGACCGTCGGACTCCCGAGTCCCGAGTCCCGACTCCCGAGTCCCGACTCCCGAGTCCCGAGTCCCGACTCCCGAGTCCCGACTCCCGAGTCCCGACTCCCGACTGATCATGACTAAGTGACTACTAGTACGGTGCTACGGTAGCCCGGCCCAGCGCTCGAGAACGGCGACCTCGACATCGAGCAGGTCACCGGGTCACGGTCCGGGTGCCAGGTGCACAACTTCGAATTCAGATCGCCGCATCTCCCACCGGCAAGTCTCGACTCCCGACGGCAGCAGAAGCCCGCTCTCAAAGCGTCCTACACGCGCACGAAGATGGGCAACTGGTTTCCCCCTCCGCAGCCGATGGGCGGGACGTGCTATCCGGACGGTAATCTCGGCTGCTGGGAGGGCCCGACCCACCAGACGACATGGGACGGAAAAACCTGGAGTCGGACAGCGGTGCCCCCTGATCAACAGACATGGAAAGTCAGGTGGCACGTCGACAACTGGTGGCAGTGCGTGTCTGATTAATGCCCAAGTTTTTCGATCGCGCGAATTCGAGTTCGCGGCTGCCAGCTCCGTTCCATGGCCACGTTTGTTGACGCGAGCCCTTTCGCTTTGATGCGCAGATGCGGTCATGCCAACGGATCCTTCAAATCCGACTATTCCGGACACTGCCAGCGAACTCCAATGGGGCAACTTATGATGTTGGACAACGACGGACAAGCGCGTCCATCTTCCTTCTTTTGTCCTTCGACATTCGTATATACGATCGCGCCTCGCTTTAATTTCTCACGGGCCGCGGCGCAGGCCGTTGCATTGGAGGGCGACGCGGGGGACGGTCTTCTTGAGACCGCAGACATCCAGGCTGAAATCGAGTTTGACGAGGAGCTCCTCTTGGTGAGTACATGTGCGATTTCATTTGCGCCCTAATTATAATTGTGAGCGCTGAAACTGCTTCGAATTCGTGCACATGTACAGGAGGCGGAGGCGGATTCAGCCATCGTCGCCGAGGCATCCGTCTCTGCTGAGGTGGCCGCCTAGCTATAGCGCCAGCTGCGCATGCAGGCGCAGTCGCGTTACTTGTCAGGCATGGCAAGCCGCTGAGTTTGGCATCTGCAGGCTTGATAGGCACAGTCTTTGCTGTAATTCTCTGCCTTGTGATTGCAATCAAACAACCAACAACCGACATTGGACGCCTAATTGTAATTATAACTGCTTCCATTTCGCTGCGCTGCTCTGATTTCGCAGCGGCTATATTAATATTTCTACGTCTCTTTGTCACACAGTCTGCGCTGATCGTGAAACGTATACAATGCGGGGGTGGGATGAAGGGAGAAAGGGGGGCGGTGGGGAGGGAGGCCTAGGGGCAAGGTATAAGTATCGTGTAGGCAATACAAATCCGGGGGCGCGCTCGCTACCCTAGCCCGCGCCGCCCCCCCCCCCCCCCCCCCCTATTAAAAAGCTCCGGCTACCCGATATATAAGATTGGGCCCCCCTCGGCAACGCGCGCCCCGCACCTACACTCAAGACAGCAACCCCCCTACCACGCTTCCCCTACACGAGAAACGCTCAGCCGTAGCGTCAAAGCGCCTATCCCTGTGTTCCGGCCTCAGGTTATGCTCCGACCCAGAGTTCGGCCCAGTCCGAACCGGTAGTGCGTACGATGATGTCACTGAACAAATACACTCGCCACCGCCCTTGATATGGGCTTTGTGAAAAAAAAGTATCGTGTAGGCCTGAAAGCGGCAGTCGCAGAAGCGATTGCAAGCCTCGATGGTAATACCAATTGCAAGATCTCATAGACTAGCACGCGGCGGCCTCTGCTCGCGATCGGGCTCTGACTGGGCCGGCCGCCGGTTGGAAACGGGGTAGGTCGACGTCGAGCTAGCGCTAGCTATAGGTTTAGGTCCCTGCGCATGGCCTCGCACATGAAGTCAACGTCGATCGCGAGCACGTAGCGCTCGCGCGCGCGCGCGCCGGCCGCGGCCCGCGGGCGCCACGCCATGCCATCGGGCCGGGTGCGCACTGCGCATGCGGCATGCCACATGATGCCGGGCGCCGGCGCCGCGCCTGCCAAGCAGTGCCAACTGCCGCCGGCCGGCGCAGCGCCGCGCCTGCACTGCAGGCGCCGCGCCTGCACTGCCTGCCGCGGCGCCGCGTCGGCGCCCGCGCGCACTGCCGGCGCCGGCGCCTGCACTAGTACTGCTAGCGCTAGCGCGCTGGCGACGCCACGCGCGCAAGTCCAGCAAGCCGCTAGCCGGCGCCGGAGCTCACCTAGCTACGCTGGCCAGCTAGCGAGCCTGTCGGCTAGCTCGCCGACTAGTACTTGATCATGAAGCACGGGTACTGCAACACGATATCGGCCGAAACTCGCAGGAGCTCTTTTTTTCCGCGTTCGGTACAACAGGTACTTGATGCGGCCTAGCGCGCCACGCGCTGCTTCCCGAGCACTGGTATGTATGACAAGCTTTGTCGAGCATCGCAAGAGCTTTCTTATGCACTTGGTCCGGCTCCTATACGATCACGGGATCAGGCGCTGCAAGGGATAGTCGAGAAAAGGGTTCGGTCCTTTTTCAGCGCAGCATTCTGCTCTTTCCGAGTTCTGACAACGAATTCCGGGCTCTCATGCATGCACTAACACTCGGTTAAGAGCTCGGAGCTGGATCGGGAGATGAGCAGACTCGTCATTTTGTAAGTGACCGAAAACGGGGGCCCTACGTTACAGCTACCCCGTTTCCAAATATTTCATATACATTGTATGTTTCAAAAGTAATGTGTTTTCTTCTTTTATTGCAATGAACTTCGGAATTGCAATTGGATGCATATGCATGATCAATTGCAATTGCAAGCTAGCTCAAGCTGGATTGCACAAGTTCTGCAGCTGCCGGTCTAGATCTGGGCCGGCGGGGCGGCGATATCGATACGGAGAATCCGAAGCTTGGATATCGATCCGGATATCGATATATATATAGGACATATATATGCATATATAGCACCGGCCCGCGGCCGGGAACCGCACTGATCCTTCCCCCCGGCGCCCCCCCCTCCTCCCCCCCCTTCCCCCCCCCCCCCCCCCCCCCCAATTGCGGCGTGCAATTCGAATTCGCGATCGAGAATCATCGCCGTGGACGCGCTCGACCCCAACGACGGCAACGCGTACGTCGACGTCTATGCCGAGGCCGGCCGCGGGGTTCTCGACGACAATTGCAAGGTCCGCTCGCCTTGTTCATGATCAGCTGGGCCCGGAGAGAGAGACGTTTTGGGGCGTGGAGCTGTAGTAATGAGACTTCTTAATTATAAGCTGCTGCATACGTATATATATATACGTAGCTCTGTTATATAATCTGCGACGCCGAAGTCTCCGTTATAATATAATCTGTTATATGATCATGATCCGTGTATAATTGGCCGTTGAACGTTAGCCAAAGTCTGCGACGGGGGAGGGGCACTCGATCGCGACAAGGTCGGTAGGCCGAGCAAGATCTAGAGTTGAGACGTTGGGTGAGCTCGAGGCGGCCCGGCGGCGTTGAAACGCGGCGGGCGCGCCCGGCGAGGAAAGATCTAGAGGAAAGATCTAGAGGCTTCGCCCTTGGCCGCGCCGCCCTCGTCTGAGACTGTTGCCCCCCGCAGGTGATGGAGGTGATCGACCGCTCGAAGGACGGATTCGCGTCCAAGGCCGAGCTGAAGGCCGCATTCCCCGTCCTCGAGAAGGTGCTCTTTTTCCGCCTGTCTGTCTCTGCAAGAGATAGATAGATAGATCTGTGCCCGCCTGAGCTTCTTCTTGGCGCAGGTCTCGCCGGCGTTCCTGGCGCTCATCGACACGAACCGGGACGGCAACCTCAAGTTCGAGGAGGTCGCCCGCGCCCTCGACTTCAACGGCACCGGCCACATCATCCACGCCGAGATCGTGAAGCTCGTCATGGAGAACGCCGCCGACCCTGGGTCCGCCCCCCTTCTTCTTCTTCCCGCCTTCTTGTTGACACGTACCCCAGGCGGAGATGCGGGCGTCGATCGAGGACCCGAACGAGGCGTACGGCAAGGGCGACGAGATCACCGTCAAGGCCTTCCAGGACAAGGCCCACCCCGCCCCCCCGCCCCCGCCCCCGCTCCTCCTCCTCTTCGTCGTGTCCCGTTCCTCTAACTTCGCCTCAGGTCCTGGGCGCGTACGACGCCTACGACAAAGAGAAGCTCGGGCAGATGAAGCTCATCAAGGTGCGCGCCCGTACCCCGGCCCGCCGCTCGTTTGCGCGAACCGTGTACCCCCACAGATCGCGATGCTTCTCGAGCGCGAGCTGCACCTGGGCCAGTTCGTGCGTACCACTCTCCATTCCCGTACCCCCTCGTTCACGCGTCCTATCTCATACCCCTCCAGACCGAGGAGCTGCACGCATACTACCCCCTGTTCGACCCGAGCCAGGACGGCTGGGTCTCCAAGGGCGAGGTCCGCCCCCGGTCCCGTACCCCCCCACCGCTTACATGCCATTGATCTACCCCCGTCCCGCAGTTCCTGGAGCGGATGCAGGCGTTCTACGAGGAGGGCAATATGTTTCCCCTGCTGAAGCCGGCCCCCTCGGGCAGCACCCGCACCGTCAACGAGGCCCGTACCCCTCCCCACTCATCCCGTACCCCCTCTCGTCTTGACGGGAAGGGGCGGGGCAGGTGCCGCAGGCGGAGTCGTCGGAGGAGGGGTACGACCTCTACGAGGCGGTGGTGGTGGACCCCCCTATGGCGGCGGCCGGCGGGGGCGGGGGCGAGTTCGCGGCCGAGGGCGGCGCCCCGTGGGCCGAGGGCGACGCCGACGCGGCGGCCGAGCCGTGGGATACCGAGCTCTAGATGCAGGGCGCCGCCGCTATTTTTGCAATACAACGTTTAACGTGACACCATCACTGCACATTCGATTGGGCCGAGGGGGGTGGGCCGGAGGGGCTGGGCGTAGAAGAAGGGCCCCAGCACGGGCGAGGGCAGGCACAGGTACACGCGCGCCGGCCTCCCGCCCAGGCGCTCCGCCCCCGCTGCCCCCGCCGAGCGCACCGCCCACTTTCCGTACCCCGCCCCCGCCCCCGCCCCCGCCCGGTCTCACGCCCTGCGCAGCTGCTGCGGGGCGCCGCCGCGGCGTTCACCGTCCAAAATAAAGTCGACGTCGCCGAAGTCTGAGTCGGGATCCGGAGCGCTAGCTTGACATGCATGCTCATACTATATAAATAATGCGCATGGTTTTGCAACTGGCCATGGTTTATAATTAGATTATAGTTCGTCTCTGCACCCGTCTCTCCCTTTCTCCTTCCTAGGTTTGAAGCTTAAGCCCAGGAATCCCCATGTAAATAGAGACATCGGACTATGTGAACCGACGAACATTAACAAACCGCCCACGATGGTGCGATTGAGCGGTCAGCGTTCATGCACATGCATGCATGGGGATCGATATCCGGACTCCGAGAGCGAGTGCCGAGTGGAGGAAAGAAATGCCCCGTGGACTCCGGGAGTCGGATTCATTTTAAATTTCAAGCATGGGCATTTTCATAATTGTTTCATCATCGAGTCATGCAAGACTGGTACTGCAAGACAAGTCCGACGATCCGTCGACATCGACAGGCGGACTCTCTCCGGGAGCGACAATCATTGGAGAGCGCTGATTCGAAGCGACCGCGGGACGCCGCTCAATGTTCAGAAGCCGCCGAAATCGAAGGCGTCACCGTCGGCGACGGCCGCGGCGTCGGCCTCGGCCGCGAGGCTGGCCTCCAGATAGTCGAGGTCGTCGTCGAAGCCATAGCCATAGCTGTAGGAGGCATCCCCCTCCACGACGCTCGTGATCGGGTCCGAGTTCTGTTCCACGGACTCCTCAATCGCCGGCGCGGCGGCGGCGAGCGCAGCCTGCACATGCACGCGGCCAATTGCAAAGCGGTGAGCTTAAGTCGGCGACGCGTCGGAGAAAGGGGAGGGGCAGGGGGGAACATATGCGTGCTGACCACCAGTTCGTTGTACGTTTCAGCCTGCTGGTCTGCCGACAGCGAAAGGTAAGCCTCGCTGACAGATTTCACGACCTCGTCGATCTGCATAGATAATCGTGAGTACTTGCTGGCAACTTCAGGGCTCCGTCTCCGGGTAAGCCGGCTCACGTTGGACGCGTCAATGACTTCCGGAATCGTGACCGAATTTATCAACTGCGCATGCGTGCACGTGCCGCCATATACATATGCATAGCAAGTCAGAGAGAATTTGAATTCAAGGCGGCTTTTTAAATTCAGGTACATATTATATTATGTTATAGACTAGTACTTCAGAGCATGAGAAAGGCGTTCTGCGCACCGCGGCGAGATTCGGGAGCCCGGCAAGCATTTCTATGTGGTTTGTGATGAAGTTCGCGACTGCAACCTCGAGAAGAGCCGACGAGCCAACCGCGTTGACGAGCTCCTCCGGGTTTTCAACGCCCGTCTCGATCGGAGGGGTCACAGCATCAAGAGCAGCCTGAGCTCCGACGTGCAGATGTACGCGTACAATCAGTTCGGGCCGAGCTCGAGTATGTTGACGCGCATGAGGGTTGCTGTTCACTCACCTCAAACTCGCCCTGGACGAGCGATTTCTGGTCATCGGGAAGTGCGTCAAATGCCTCCTTCACCTTGTTCATCACGTCGTTTACCTGATCGCAAGCCGTGATTTAGGCCGGCATGCCCGGCATGGCTTTATCGGGAATGAGTGTCGCGCACAGCGGATTCATCGACCTGGTCGGGAAGTCCCAGCGGCTTGACCAACTGTCCAAAAGCGCCCCCGTAAGCCACGGCATTCCATTGCAAAGCCTTGAGGACTGTACGGTTTTAGCGCGTACGCCGCAATATCATCTTAGATCTAGATTTGCACTACACGGCACGGGCCTAGGCCTATCAAGGCACGAACCGCTGCGATGTTCGGGTATTCGGGGAGCGAGACCGCATTGTTTATGAGGAAATTTGCCCAAGCCTGCAACACCGGGATATCGATAGAACTGCCTGAGCTGGACATGATGTGCGTTCACGCGATCGGCTATAGCTAGCTCGCCGAGAAACGGCGACGCTGAACCGTGCAAGTTGAGAGCGACTGGAATGTCTGCCGCAGTGCAGCTGCAGCTGCAATATCCAGAGTCTAGCCTAGTAGACTGATCATGAGATAGCTATATATATAGGACGGATATACGTATTACGTTTACAGGCAATGTCAGATATACTGGTACGTATTACGTTTACAGGCGCATTGTCATGATCAGGCATGCGCATATGCGCACAGCAGCGCACCGCCGGGCCGTGCCGGCGCCGCAGTCCGTGCGATGCGTCACGGCGTACTACGGTATACATATATACATAGCTCACCTATAGCTAATTAAGTCGGTCTCAAATTATAATTAACGCGCCAAAGTTTGGACTCATCGCGTCAATTTGGTGCGCATGCCGCGCGCGCTAATTCTCTACAGCTACGTTGGTCCATACGTATATAGTGCCCCCCATTGCCACAATTACCGCCCCATAAAAGCCCAAAATTGTTACACCGCGTTAATTTGGTTCACACGGCCGGAATCACACCGCGTTAATTTAAAGGCATAAATTCCCGCCCGCCAGACCCGCTTTAAATGTTGTTAGAGGGCCGGGGGCTCTACCAGCCTCTACGTATACGTAGACATTATGAGAGGCGTGGAAATAACACATACACTGTAGGAGGCGGAAAATTACCGAGGCGAAAAATTGCCGATTTCGTCCGAAACCGGAATTGCCGTGGCGATAAATTGCCGAATCCAGATTTTGCTCTATGGCGGGCTAGGAAAATACCTACCCCCAGCAGCATTGCCGAGTCGTTAAATCAAACAATCTCTTGCATTAGCACACAACACAACTACAATGAGTTTCACATCGCCCAATAAATCTCTCCGACTAGATACTATCGAGGACCGTCGTATGCTGTGCTTTAGAAAGTACAAAATGAACGAAAGGTTTGAAGGTTTCGTGTCTAGATATCTAGCTAAGGAGGTTTCTAACTAATACTAATGATGTGGAAGCTAGCTGTATCGATTTCTAAACTAACCTAAACTCCCGGCTACGAGGTCCTATCTCTACAAAAGACTCCCAATCATGGTATGTCCGCCGCCAGCGCTGCCCAAGGGCCTCGCCGCGCCAAGTGCCAGGCTCCTCGCCAGCCCCAGTAGATTGGGCTACTGGCCGCCTCCTGCCGTCGCCTCCGCCGCCTCCAGTTGTTGGTGTTGCGTCCTCCGGCCCCGCCCCCAGACCGCAATCCCCCAGTGTCTCCCTCTAGCGCGGGCGCGCCCTCTTTGTGCCCACGCCCCAAGCATACCTGTTTGTATGGTCGTACACTTGCATGGCCGCTGAAGCCCGGACCCAGCCGTAGTCGTCTGGCGGGCAGCTCAGGTGTGAGAGGGCTAGGGTTTCCCCGCCTTGGTGGCGGGACTCGAGGGCACCGCACTCCCTGCAGCGTTCCCGCTGCCGGGGCTCCGGATCCGCGCGCTTCCTGTGAGCGTTGCCAGCCGTATCGTCAGGCGGCGCGTCGGCCTCGCGCCCGCGCGCCTCAGTGCGCTTCGCCTTGGCGCGACGTTCTTTCATGACCTTCGTGATCCCGCACGCCTTCTCCCACTCCGCGTACGCCTGGCATCTGGCGGCCCACGTTTTATGGGCCTGCTCGCCTATGGTCGTCGTCAGCTTGCGCACGACCTGGGCAGCTTTCTTGGCGTCCGTGACGGTCTCGCGAATCATATCGGTGAGGCCCGCCGGGGGCAGCCCCCGTAGCACGCACATCTGCGCCTGCCGTTCAGCTGCCGTGAGCGTCGGGTCGTTTACTCTCGTGACCTTCAGGGAGCTGGAGAGCGCGTGTGGCACTGACCGCTTCTGCGCGCCTTCGAGGGCCTCGCTGATCGTCGCTGCGATGCGTGCTTCCGCAGCGGTGCGCGCCTCCGTCGCCACCGTGCTGGGGCAGGTGAGGACGTGCTCCAGCGTCTCCTCGGGCCCAGTCACAAGCTGGGGCCGGCCGTCGCCATCGATTTCCCGTGTGCTGCAGAGCGCACAGAGTCCTGCCGGGTTCACTTCGCTGTAGAGCTCGGGCGCGTCTCGCTTGCGGACGAGGGCCGTTGCTACCGTACCCAAAACGAGTTTCATATGCGTACCCCGGAAGCAGTTGCTCTCTCGGCTCACGCCGACTCGGCGGGGCCCCATAGCCATCTGATCGTATACTGCGCCGTGATCCACTGGCAGCCGTAGCCACTCCCCGGCCTTGAGCTGGTTCGCCCACGCGAAGTGCGTGTGGTGCGCGTGAAGCACAGCGGCGTGCCGCCGAGGGTCGCCTTCGACTCGCCTGACTATCCCGGTCGGTCCCTCGATCGTCAGCACTGCCGGCATGCTGAACTCGGGCGGCAGGAAGATGTTCTCGTCCAGTTCCTCCTGTTCCAGGTGCGCGCCTTGATCGGCCGCTCTGTCGGCGGCGTCGTTTAGCTCGTGCATATCCTCGTCGCTGTGCGCCTTGACCTTGATAACCGCAGCCGGCCGCTGCCGATCCCGTCCCATCACCAGGGCGCGGAACTTGGACCACGCGTACAGCTCAGCGCTGCACGTGTTCCGGATGTAGTCTCGCATGTGCATATCGTGCGCATTCAGCACGAACTTATCGAACCACGTGCAGACGTTCTGACTGTCCGTGTGCAGGCGCACCCCCTGCGCCGCGAGCACGTCGGCGACGATCGCAGCCTGGAGCTCAGCCTTGTTGTTCTCTTGAAGCCCGCGCAGCCTGCCAACGTACGTGCCTGCCCATTCCGGGTGGTTCGCCACGGTCCCGTCCGGGAACTCAGCCGGGCTCACGACGCCGAGGCCCGCGTGCGCCCCTTCCGTCTGACCCTTCTTCAGGCTCCCGTCCGTCCATATCCACTGCTCGAGTTTCCCCGGGCGACGGCCGAGCTTCGCGAGTTCCGCCTCTTCGATCTGCTCCCAATTTGCCAGCATGTGCTGCCAGTAAACGGTGAGGGTGACCCCTTCCTGCGCCGCCCGGGAGTCCCAGTGGCGCGGCGCTCCGCCCGCGTAGTAGAGTTCGCTCTGCTCTGCTGAATCTGACACAGGTTGTGCCTCGTCCAGCGGCTCGGCGCCCGGCGTCGCCGCCGCAGCCACTTCCAGCGCGGCCTGCAGCTCAGCCTCGGCCTCCGGGCTCAGCTGTTCACGGAGGAAGCGCTCGTCACCATCCTGTACGGCTTTCACGCGGGCCTGGAGAAGCAGCGCCCTGCGTTTCTCGTCGTCTTGCGTGCGCAGGCCCGGGTCGTAGTACTCCAAGGTCGGTCGCAGGGCGACCTGCTTGCGCCCGCGCTTCGACTTCGTCTCCTGACCCGCCGCTACCGCCGGCGTCTCCTCCGTCGGTTCGCCTTCCAAGGCGAGGAGGGTATCCTCCTCCTCCCACCAGCCCTTCCCGTGCGTCCACGAGCCGTCGCACTGGCTCATTTCGGGGCAGCGCGATGGAGCATTGCGCGTGCACCGGTCGTCATGGTGCCAGTACTGCTTCCCTGTCCCCTGCACCGCCGTGTACGTGCTCTTCCGCCCCTCTATTTCGGGGTGCCGGCAGTGACCGTCGCACCGGCAGTAGAGTCCCTCTTTCTCCGCGTCGGGGTCCGCACCCTTCGGCACCGGCACCCAGTGCTCCAGCAGGTACTCCGACGCTAATATGCTGCCCGTCTCGGATTTGAACGTAACGACTCGCCCCACGTGGGGCTCGGCAGATTCATCGTGCAGTTGCTCCGCCTCAAATACGGCTACGAACGCGTCCTTTGCCCACTTCACCTTCCGGGCCCCGCCAGGGAGCGAGGCCATGGCGGACGCGCGCTCTCCTGCCCGCCGCATCGGGTGCCGCAGCTGCTTCCCATCAACCGTGAGCGCGTTCGCTACCTCACGCCACCACGCAGGCTCGCTCTTCTGCAGCGTCCCCTTGGGCGCGCCCATGTACAGGTCCTGCCAGGTTCGCAGGGTCTCGCCGTCCGCTGCCGTCACCGCGTCCATGGTCGTCACGCCCGCCCCGTACAGGGCAGGGGCCGCGACGCTGAAGGCGGATCTTGGGATGTGCATTGCCACGACGTAGCGCCGGTCGAGGCGCTCCGGGTCAGGCCAAGGCTCCGCCCCGGGCAAGGTGCGGAACGCCGCATAGCGCGCGTGATTCGACATCAGCCGGTACTTACGGCGCTGCATTTGCGGCATGATCGCCGCCAGGGAGTTCCCGCGGGCGAGGTCGCTGGAGATGGGCGCGTTTAGGAACTCGGTCGGGAGCAGAGGCACCCCAAGCTTCTCCTGCAGTGCGCGCACCCGGTGCCGTACCCCCCGAGCCAGCAGCGAGCCCTCGGGCGCGCAGAGCCGGATCTGAGCCTCTGTGATTTGCGCCTCCGCTTGCAGGTGGGCTGTTCGTTTGAGGCTGTACCCCCCGTGGCTCCAGATCGCGTAATTCGTCGTCGAGGCGGCGAGGTTCCCGTGGTGCTTGACGACCCTCATCCAAATACGATCGAGTTCCTGGCACTGACTCTCGCTCAGGGTCATGAGCTTCAGGCCGTACGAGATGCGGGCCTGCACTACGGCCTCGACAAGGTAGCAGGCCTCGTTCGCGGTGAGCTTCTTGCGTTCTATCAGCGCGACTGCGCCCCGCGCCTGATCGCAGATGTACTGCCACTGACGATCCCAGTTCAGGTTTGCGCTCATGTATACCCCGAGGAGCTTGAAGTGCTCGTGGGGCTGGCGGACAAGTCCGACGGGGGTACCGTTGATCTTCGGCGGGGAGGGCTGCTTCTCCTTCTTCTTCGCGGCGGGGTGGGCCCCAGGTTTGCTCTCAACTTCGCGACGTGCGTTGTTCCACGTGAAGATCGTCTTCTTCGCGTTGACCTCGATATCGTGCAGGCGGAAGAACTCGCAGGCCACGTCGGCCTGGGCCTGTAGCCCCCGCATGCTTCCGCTCATCCACTTCGTGTCATCGGCGTACGCCACGCCGCTGACGCGGGCCCGGCCCTCGCGTTCCGCAGCATCGGTCTCCCTCGGGTTCCCCATCACGTACGCCGTGCCCGGCTCCTCCCAGCTCTCGGGGTGGGCATAGTGCTCTATCGTCTTTGCCGTCTTCTTTCCGTGCTGGCGCTCGTGCTGATCCAGGCGCTCTTGCGCGCAGAGGAGGGCATCGTAGAAGAGCAGCCAGTGCAGCGGCGACTCGACACCGCCCTGCGGCAGCCCGCACTCGAGCTCGAACTCGTCGGAGAGGCCGTGACCGGAGATTGCCCGCGCCCTGCGGCGCCGGAATATGTTCCTGTGGAGCTCGATGTACCCCTCGGGTACGTTCAGCCTCCGCATCGAGAGCTCCATGCTCTCCCACGAGACGGAGTCGTACGCTCGCCTGATATCCTGCAGCAGGATGTACAGGGGCTTCTTGAACTCCTTCGCGTCCTCGAGGACTGCGTTAAAGACGTGGAGGGCGTCGTCCGTCGAGCAACCAGGTCTGAAGCCGTAGTTGGCCCCTTTCAGGAGCCCGTTCTGATGGATTGTCCGGGACAGGCGCGCGTTCAGGAGGCCAGTGGTCAGCTTCAAGGCCACCTCCTGCAGGGTGATCGGTCGCAGGTTATTTTCGATATCCCCGTCCCACTCCCGGCTCTTAGTAATGCCGAGGATGTTGCCCTGACACACGGCATCCGGCAGGTCCCGGAGGCGGATCGCTTCAGCCACCAGCGAGAGCAGCAGCTTCCGGCCCCAGTGTACGGGCTCCTCTTCCGTGGCCTCCTCGGCGCTCTCGTCGGCTGGGCTCGGGCCCTCCGGCGCTGGGCCACCGGCCTCGTCGCCCTTACCGTCTTTGGGCTTCGGCTTGGGCACCGGCGCCCATAGGAACTTCACCATAGCATACGAGAAGTTCGACGGCCCGGCTGCCGTGTTTCTTAGCGTTTTAATGTAGTCGCCGAGCTCGCCTTCGCTCGGCACCGACATGTCGTTTCGGAATAGTTCAGGATCCGCGTATGCTTTTGGCTCGTATTCCAGCCTCCAGAAGTCGAGCAGTTCTTTCCCCATGCTATCCTTCAGCGCGCTTTCCGGTATTGTCTCTGGGGTGCAGCCCACGCGTGGGCGTCGGCGCCGGCACCATTTCCGCCAGTGCTCTTTTAGGAGTCGTTTCACTTCCTCAGGCTCCGTGTAGATTTCATACGTTTTTCCGTCCTTGGACACACGCGTGATGTGCATGATCGGGCGGTTTCGCGGCTTTTCTAGCACCGCGGCTATATAGGATCCGAGCTGGCGGCCGTCCATGAACTTGTCTAGCCTCTCTTTTAATGCCCTCTCAACGTCCTCCGCCTGGAGCGCCCGGCGGATTTTCTGCAGGTCGTGCCGCGTCCGGTTTCGCCATACTTTCAGCTCCCGGAAGAAGGTCGCCCAGTCTTCTTTGAGCTGCCGCCGGTGCACCTCGGCCCAGTCCTCTTCCTGATCAGCCGGGGGGGTACCTGGGGACCGGGGTACGGCTGGGACCGGCGCGGGGCTACCGCTGCGCGAGCCTTGTGAGCTGTGCGAGCTCGAGCGCGCATGTGGGGATCCGGGCGGCGGTGAGCCTTGCTCAGCCCTTGCTTGGCGCCGTTCAGCCGGACGGAGCGGGAAGGGTCGGAGGCCTTCCCTGGCGGTCACGTAGTGCAGCAGCTTCTCGATCGCCTGGACCGTCAGCTCCGACGGGATCCCGCCTGGTTCCTTCCTCCAAGCAGCGAGAATGCGGGCGACTCTGGCGTCGGCCTTCGCCTGCCACGGCAGGTTGCGCGGCTTGGTCGGCTTCCCCCCTCGGCCCCTCATGCATAGATGTTCCTTTGCCACCTCCTGAACAAGGCTCGCGCTCGCAGCGTGGATGCGGCTCAGTCGTTCGAGACGCTCTTCCGGCGTGCCCTCGCCGACGGCGTCAAGGTCCGCCCCGACAGCTTCGCCGAGCTGCCTGTTTAGCTCTCTTTTCAGCTCATCTTTCTCGTTTTGTGTGCGCTTCAGGCCGTCCGGGTCAAATACTGGTGGCCCGGGTTTCGGTTCTGGCTTCGGGCCCACCGGCGCTGTCATGCCCGCCTCCTTCAGGTCGAAGTCCGCGAACGCTGGATAGTGGTCCGAGTCGTGCGGCGCATCGACCCACGCGGGGCACGTGTGCGCGCTGAGGAGCGCGTGATCCAGTGATTCCGAGACCAGCACTGCATCGATGCGCGCCGCGTGCCAGAGCGCATCTTTTGGTAGGTCAGCCGGCGTTTCCTCCTCTGCTTCGCGTTCCGCGTCCTCTGACTCGTCTACGCCGTCTGACGGCACAGGTGCCGCCGCCGCCCCGACCGACGCCCCTTGGCCCTTGCTTCCGTGCGGGGTGCGGTGCGTGATCTCGCGTGCTCCGCAGAGAGTTCCGTCATCATGTTTCGCCGCGTGTGACATCCCGGCGTCGCGCAGGTCCCACGAGTCGATCATCGTGGGCCACCACTTCCGTTCGGCTTTGTGGCTCTGGGCCAGGGCGCCGTTTCGGATGCGCGAGCTCGACGGGACCGGGACCGAGTTCCAGTCTCCCAGGAGCAGCAGGTGCGCGTTTTCACGCTCGTAGAAGTCGTCGTACATCTTCGTCAGTTCTTCGACGACCTTCTCCTGATCCTGGCGATGCGCAGCTTTGCTCTCGGACGCGGGCATGTACACGCTCGCCACGAAGAGCTGGAGGTTCCCTTTGAAGCGGAGCTCGAATCCGATCAGCCGGCCCTGGACCTCGTACTTCGTCGTGAGGTGCTTGACCCATTGCGGCGCGACCCAGAGAGCGGCGCCGCTCCCTCGCGTTCCGTCTCCTGATTTTAGCGTGTACAGGAGCTTTCCGTGCGTTATCGCGCCTTCCGGCTGGAGCGGGTCCTCCCTCTCGACCTCAGGGCGGCGGCCATCTGGGGCCTTGTCATCGACAGCTCCTGCACGCCCGCTACATCGACGTCCCAGCGGCAGCAGAATTCTTCTAGCTGCTGCAGCTTGTAGGCGCTGGACCCTCTCGTGTTGAAGGTCATGGTCCTCAGCACCCCGTCCGGTTTCTGCTTCCTGATAGCCGGCTCGTCCCCTATGAAGTCGCCACCTTCGGGGAACAGTCTGGGGGGAAAGACATTCTCCAGACGGAGCGTCGCAGCCGCCGCGGGTCCCGCGCCCCCGGCCTTCTTGTTCAGTTGCAGCTTGGTTGCATTTTGTTTCTTTTGGCCCGTCGGCTTGCTGCCGGGCGCCTTTGTAGGTGGGGCTGCTTTTGCCGCGGCGGGGGCCGCGGCCGCAGATTTAGTTTTCTTTTTCATTTAGTAACATTAGATGCGTGGACTTTTTGCATGCCGAGTCGTTAAATTGCCGAATTCAGCGTCTCGGCAATTCACGGCAAGTCGATCACGATTGGCCCGAGTTCAATTTTCAAGTTGTTTTGCGTTTTTCCAACGAAGCTCGCGATCGAGACTCGAGACTCGCCCTTCGGCTCGGACAACCTCAGCCTCCCTAGAGGCTAGGGCTCGCCGGCGCCCTGCTCATAGGAGGCCGTTCGGCTCTCAAGTACTTAGAGCTTCCACCCAAAGCGAATGAAGAACCTGAAACCGGTTCGGACCCTGCAGTATGTGCACGACGCACATGCGCGTTAACGGTTTTTTTTACAACCAAACCATTTCAAACGTTTTTTTAACCGGCTTCCAACCCGGCCGGTTCCTCATCGGCCATGATTCCCATGAAAAAGTCTGAATTTCGGGTACTTTTTTTGTGCTGGGGCCCGGCCCTGTTTTAGAAATGATTCAAAGGAAGGCCCCATGCAAGCACTAGCTGCAGCCTCCCGCAGTGCAGGGCCACTGCAGGCTGTGCAGCTGCTGCCAATGTCTGCCATCACTGAGTCATGTACCGTAGAACATTTAAGTAATGCGCACACTTAATTAATGCGCCCCCTAATTAATGCGTTTTCTGCTGGCAAAACGCATTAATTGGGGGGCGCATTAATATCGAAACGCTAAGAAAACTGCGGTATGTACCCCCCTAACGCAGGCGGAAATCTCCAAAACGCATTAATTTGGGGGCGCATTATTTCCCGTACGAGGAGTCCGGGTCGATCCAAAAACGCATTAATATCGGGCGCATTAATCAAGTGTTTTACGGTAATTATAAGTTGATCATGTAGCCATGAATCCATGATGATCGGATGTAGGCTGATGATGTACTGTAAGTCGGGAAATATTTAGTATACTGGATCTTTATAGTACCAAAGTTTTGAGGCCCGACTACTAAAGTTTTATCGTATACTAAACTTGAGGTGCTGGGGGGTACGTAGCGCAGCCATAGTTGCAGCGCGGGAGAAGCTAGCTGTATAGCTATAGTGTGAGGGGGCTCTCGGACGCTCCGACAGATCTAAACCCCCTGGCGCGCGCGCCGCGCCCACCCCCTTCTAAAGGCCGCTACTAAAGCGCTCCGCGCGGCCAACTCTTAATTATTTTCAGCCTTCTAAACCGACCAAACCCCGGGATTACTAATTATTTTGGGGTCTTAAATATTACCCGAATTACAGTAGCATGATCGATCATGTAAGTTTTAATCTCGTTCAAACGGTAACATGATGGAAGTTCATGGAACTAATCATGGAAGCCGCTGAGCCTGATGCCGCTGCATTGCCGCAGTCACTGAGTGCACTGCGGCACGCCGGCAGCTAGCCTACTAGGCTACTTAGTAGTAGGCTGACCGCCGCTGACGGCAGTGAGCTGCCATTGCAATTGCCAGTGGATTTGCCACTGCCATACTATGATAGGCTGACTCAGTGAGCGCTTGATAAAAAACAACACGTTGCCAATGCAACTTTATGCAAGTTGCCATTAACTTGCCAAGGTCAAAGTTCCGGCCGCGGATCCCCCATCAAACTGTATCTTTGATTTGTGATTGCTTTGTTGTCTTTAATATCACTACCTACGGGGGGTTCGCCCCACCGTAGTCTCTCAAAAAAAAATCAAACTTGAATTTTCTTGAAATTTAATTAAAGCGTTTTAAGGTCAAAAAGTTTGAGGCTGGCATGGACCGTTTTTTGGGTGGGTAATATTAATGGACCAATGGTGCGGGTTTTCAATTTGGGGGTAATGCACATGCACATGCCATGATGTACAGTACTACGGTACACGGGTGACTTGCACTGAGTCGCCGACGCCGAGTCGCCACTGACTTCGTTTAATTTGTTTTATGCTGGCCCAGTGGCCCATCGGCCCTTTCAAAAAAAACGTTTAGGCACGTACTCCGGTCCCCGGATCCCGAGTAGGGCTGTGGTCGCTGGTGGTCGCTTCGCTCGCGAGGTTCCAGCGGCCGCTACGCTTGGCATTTTCCGCCAGCGACACCTCCTCGCTCAGCGTTTTTTATGGCTGACAGGCGCCAAAAAAAGCTCCATCCCGCTTTTTTCTCATCTGAAGGTCGACGTAGGTCGGCGTTGTTAATCTTGCTAAATTTCGACTGTTTTCGAGCATCCAGGCGCTCCGCTTCGCCCAAAAGCAGCCTGCAGCTGGCCTCTATCTCGCAGAAATTGACAGATGGCTCGCGGAACTAAGCATTAAATCTGCATTTGCGTACGCGCGCATCTTAAAAGCTTGTACGAAATAAACTAAACGGAACAGATAGGTTTTCGGTTGGTTTTCAGCAGTTTTTCGACAGGTTTTGGCGGTACCCCCACCTCAGCGACGGGCCAGCGACGGGCGCCGCTCGCCGGGCTTCAGCGGCCGCTGGGCCCGGCCCCCCCCAGCGAGCACAGCTCTAATCCCGAGTCCCGACTCCCGACCGTCGGACTCCCGAGTCCCGAGTCCCGACTCCCGAGTCCCGACTCCCGAGTCCCGAGTCCCGACTCCCGAGTCCCGACTCCCGAGTCCCGACTCCCGACTGATCATGACTAAGTGACTACTAGTACGGTGCTACGGTAGCCCGGCCCAGCGCTCGAGAACGGCGACCTCGACATCGAGCAGGTCACCGGGTCACGGTCCGGGTGCCAGGTGCACAACTTCGAATTCAGATCGCCGCATCTCCCACCGGCAAGTCTCGACTCCCGACGGCAGCAGAAGCCCGCTCTCAAAGCGTCCTACACGCGCACGAAGATGGGCAACTGGTTTCCCCTCCGCAGCCGATGGGCGGGACGTGCTATCCGGACGGTAATCTCGGCTGCTGGGAGGGCCCGACCCACCAGACGACATGGGACGGAAAAACCTGGAGTCGGACAGCGGTGCCCCCTGATCAACAGACATGGAAAGTCAGGTGGCACGTCGACAACTGGTGGCAGTGCGTGTCTGATTAATGCCCAAGTTTTTCGATCGCGCGAATTCGAGTTCGCGGCTGCCAGCTCCGTTCCATGGCCACGTTTGTTGACGCGAGCCCTTTCGCTTTGATGCGCAGATGCGGTCATGCCAACGGATCCTTCAAATCCGACTATTCCGGACACTGCCAGCGAACTCCAATGGGGCAACTTATGATGTTGGACAACGACGGACAAGCGCGTCCATCTTCCTTCTTTTGTCCTTCGACATTCGTATATACGATCGCGCCTCGCTTTAATTTCTCACGGGCCGCGGCGCAGGCCGTTGCATTGGAGGGCGACGCGGGGGACGGTCTTCTTGAGACCGCAGACATCCAGGCTGAAATCGAGTTTGACGAGGAGCTCCTCTTGGTGAGTACATGTGCGATTTCATTTGCGCCCTAATTATAATTGTGAGCGCTGAAACTGCTTCGAATTCGTGCACATGTACAGGAGGCGGAGGCGGATTCAGCCATCGTCGCCGAGGCATCCGTCTCTGCTGAGGTGGCCGCCTAGCTATAGCGCCAGCTGCGCATGCAGGCGCAGTCGCGTTACTTGTCAGGCATGGCAAGCCGCTGAGTTTGGCATCTGCAGGCTTGATAGGCACAGTCTTTGCTGTAATTCTCTGCCTTGTGATTGCAATCAAACAACCAACAACCGACATTGGACGCCTAATTGTAATTATAACTGCTTCCATTTCGCTGCGCTGCTCTGATTTCGCAGCGGCTATATTAATATTTCTACGTCTCTTTGTCACACAGTCTGCGCTGATCGTGAAACGTATACAATGCGGGGGTGGGATGAAGGGAGAAAGGGGGGCGGTGGGGAGGGAGGCCTAGGGGCAAGGTATAAGTATCGTGTAGGCCTGAAAGCGGCAGTCGCAGAAGCGATTGCAAGCCTCGATGGTAATACCAATTGCAAGATCTCATAGACTAGCACGCGGCGGCCTCTGCTCGCGATCGGGCTCTGACTGGGCCGGCCGCCGGTTGGAAACGGGGTAGGTCGACGTCGAGCTAGCGCTAGCTATAGGTTTAGGTCCCTGCGCATGGCCTCGCACATGAAGTCAACGTCGATCGCGAGCACGTAGCGCTCGCGCGCGCGCGCGCCGGCCGCGGCCCGCGGGCGCCACGCCATGCCATCGGGCCGGGTGCGCACTGCGCATGCGGCATGCCACATGATGCCGGGCGCCGGCGCCGCGCCTGCCAAGCAGTGCCAACTGCCGCCGGCCGGCGCAGCGCCGCGCCTGCACTGCAGGCGCCGCGCCTGCACTGCCTGCCGCGGCGCCGCGTCGGCGCCCGCGCGCACTGCCGGCGCCGGCGCCTGCACTAGTACTGCTAGCGCTAGCGCGCTGGCGACGCCACGCGCGCAAGTCCAGCAAGCCGCTAGCCGGCGCCGGAGCTCACCTAGCTACGCTGGCCAGCTAGCGAGCCTGTCGGCTAGCTCGCCGACTAGTACTTGATCATGAAGCACGGGTACTGCAACACGATATCGGCCGAAACTCGCAGGAGCTCTTTTTTTCCGCGTTCGGTACAACAGGTACTTGATGCGGCCTAGCGCGCCACGCGCTGCTTCCCGAGCACTGGTATGTATGACAAGCTTTGTCGAGCATCGCAAGAGCTTTCTTATGCACTTGGTCCGGCTCCTATACGATCACGGGATCAGGCGCTGCAAGGGATAGTCGAGAAAAGGGTTCGGTCCTTTTTTCAGCGCAGCATTCTGCTCTTTCCGAGTTCTGACAACGAATTCCGGGCTCTCATGCATGCACTAACACTCGGTTAAGAGCTCGGAGCTGGATCGGGAGATGAGCAGACTCGTCATTTTGTAAGTGACCGAAAACGGGGGCCCTACGTTACAGCTACCCCGTTTCCAAATATTTCATATACATTGTATGTTTCAAAAGTAATGTGTTTTCTTCTTTTATTGCAATGAACTTCGGAATTGCAATTGGATGCATATGCATGATCAATTGCAATTGCAAGCTAGCTCAAGCTGGATTGCACAAGTTCTGCAGCTGCCGGTCTAGATCTGGGCCGGCGGGGCGGCGATATCGATACGGAGAATCCGAAGCTTGGATATCGATCCGGATATCGATATATATATATATATATAGGACATATATATGCATATATAGCACCGGCCCGCGGCCGGGAACCGCACTGATCCTTCCCCCCGGCGCCCCCCCCCTCCTCCCCCCCCTTCGCCCTCCTCCCCCCCCCCCCAATTGCGGCGTGCAATTCGAATTCGCGATCGAGAATCATCGCCGTGGACGCGCTCGACCCCAACGACGGCAACGCGTACGTCGACGTCTATGCCGAGGCCGGCCGCGGGGTTCTCGACGACAATTGCAAGGTCCGCTCGCCTTGTTCATGATCAGCTGGGCCCGGAGAGAGAGACGTTTTGGGGCGTGGAGCTGTAGTAATGAGACTTCTTAATTATAAGCTGCTGCATACGTATATATATATACGTAGCTCTGTTATATAATCTGCGACGCCGAAGTCTCCGTTATAATATAATCTGTTATATGATCATGATCCGTGTATAATTGGCCGTTGAACGTTAGCCAAAGTCTGCGACGGGGGAGGGGCACTCGATCGCGACAAGGTCGGTAGGCCGAGCAAGATCTAGAGTTGAGACGTTGGGTGAGCTCGAGGCGGCCCGGCGGCGTTGAAACGCGGCGGGCGCGCCCGGCGAGGAAAGATCTAGAGGAAAGATCTAGAGGCTTCGCCCTTGGCCGCGCCGCCCTCGTCTGAGACTGTTGCCCCCCGCAGGTGATGGAGGTGATCGACCGCTCGAAGGACGGATTCGCGTCCAAGGCCGAGCTGAAGGCGGCCTTCCCCGTCCTCGAAAAGGTGTTTTCTTTCCGTCTTTCTCTGCAAGAGATAGATCTGTGCCCGCCTGATCATGAGCTTCTTCGCGAAGGTCTCGCCGGCGTTCCTGGCGCTGATCGACACGAACCGGGACGGAAACCTCAAGTTCGAGGAGGTCGCCCGCGCCCTCGACTTCAACGGCACCGGCCACATCATCCACGCCGAGATCGTCAAGCTCGTCATGGAGAACGCCGCCGACCCCTGGGTCCGCCCCCCTTCTTCTTCTTCCCCGCCTTCTTGTTGACACGTACCCCAGGCGGAGATGCGGGCGTCGATCGAGGACCCGAACGAGGCGTACGGCAAGGGTGACGAAATCACCGTCAAGGCCTTCCAAGACAAGGCCCGCCCCGCCCCCGCCCCCGCCCCCCCACCTCTTCTTCGCCATGTCCCGTTCTGCTAACTTTGCCTCAGGTCCTGGGCGCGTACGACGCCTACGACAAGGAGAAGCTCGGGCAGATGAAGCTCATCAAGGCGCGCGCCCGTACCCTGGCCCGCCGCTCGTTTGCGCGAACCGTGTACCCCCGCAGATCGCGATGCTTCTCGAGCGCGAGCTGCACCTGGGCCAGTTCGTGCGTACCACTCTCCATTCCCGTACCCCTTCGTTCACGCGTCCTATCTCATACCCCCTCCAGACCGAGGAGCTGCACGCGTACTACCCCCTGTTCGACCCGAGCCAGGACGGCTGGGTCTCCAAGGGCGAGGTCCGCCCCCGGTCCCGTACCCCCCCCACCGCTTACATGCCATTGACGTCCCCCCGTCCCGCAGTTCCTGGAGCGGATGCAGGCGTTCTACGAGGAGGGCAACATGTTCCCCCTGCTGAAGCCGGCCCCCTCTGGCAGCACCCGCACCGTCAACGAGGCCCGTACCCCCCTTAATCCCGTACCCCTTCTTGTCTTGACGGGAAGGGGCGGGGCAGGTGCCGCAGGCGGAGTCGTCGGAGGAGGGGTACGACCTCTACGAGGCGGTGGTGGTGGACCCCCCTATGGCGGCGGCCGGCGGGGGCGGGGGCGAGTTTGCGGCCGAGGGCGGCGCCCCGTGGGCCGAGGGCGACGCGGACGCGGCGGCTGAGCTGTACATGTGGGATACCGAGCTCTAGATGCAGGGCGCCGCCGCTATTTTTGCAATACAGCGTTTGACGTGACATCATCACTGCACATTTGATTGGCCCGAGGGGGGTGGGGGTCTGGGCGTAGAAGAGGGCCGGGGCCCCAGCACCGGCGAGGGTCGTCGCCGCAGTCGCGGCCGTTGCGACTAGTACTGTGCATGCATGCATGCGCAGTACTAGTGCTCCACCTCAGCGGCCTCGTCGCTCTCGCATGGCCGCGGCCGGCGCGCGCCCCTCCGCCGCCCGCGCGCGCGGATCTAGATCTAGAGCATATACTTCGATCCGAGGCTGCGCATGCTGCCAGACCGCGCGCCGCGCATGTTGCGTTGCCAGGTTGGAATATCGATCTTATAATTATAAGGAGGTTACTAAGTTAAAAACGAAACAAGGTTATGCAGATCGAAGAAGCGATCTCGCTCATGCAGGCCACGGGCGCCTGTTTCACTATACACGACGTCTCAGAAATGGGGAAACGAGACGGGGAAACGAAGGAACTGAGCGGCAACTAAACAGCGTAACCAGACCGAGCTGGGGATAGATCTTCAGAGCAAAGCCGAAGGCATATATACCTAGGGGTGGAAATGCGACTGCGGACTAAGCAACAGTCTGTTTGTCGACTGTAGCTAGACAGAGAGGGCCAGTCCTTCAACAACAACGAAGGGCTCCGGCTGCTGTTAATTGTATGGAAAGGTTGCGAAATGCGAATGCGATCGATCGACGGAAAAAGCGAGCAATGAAGAGCCAAGGCTAGGCTAGGCCGAGCCGGAGGCCGAGCCGGAGGCCGAGCCGGAGCCGCTAGAGCCGAAGCCGCCGGGGCCGCCGCGGGGCTTGAAGGAGGGCCCGAGCTTCTGGAGGACCTCTTGGGCGGCGTCCTTGAGCCACGGCTCGTTCTCGTAGCGGGAAGGACTGGAATCCCTCTCCGCCGCCTCCTCACGCGCCGCCCGCCGCCCCGCGTGCGCCCGCAGCAGGCCCTCCCGGATGCGCGCCCGGTGCTCCCGCGTCAGCGGCTTCTTCACCTGAGCGGCGGCGGCGGTGGCGCCGGCGCTCAGCTGAGGCGCTGGGCCGAGGCGCTGAGCTGAGATGAGCGCGCGTACCTTTGCGGTGGCGATGGACTCCTTCCAGCCTTCGGGAAGCGAGGCGCCGTACATGGGGTGCTTCGGCCCGCGCCGGGCCTTCATCGCCTCGCTGATGCGCGCGCGGGCCTCCGGCGTGTGCGTGCGGCCCTTGAACGGCTTCAGCCGCTGCTTCGAGCGCGCCGCGCTGATCTTGTCGCGCCACTCGGCCGAGCCGCGGGCGCCGGGGCGCGGCCGCGGCGGCGAGGGCGTCGCCGGCTCGGCGCGCTTCGGCTGCAGCGTGTTCTGCTGGCGGCGGAAGGACGAGTCGTAGCGCTCCGCGTCGTACGAGATGCCCGTGAGCGGGTCCGTCTTCAGCTTCTCCTTCCAGAACTGGAGAGCGTCCTCGACGTGCTGCCGCCGCGCCTCGTCGCGCTGCCGCTGCGCCTGCAGCTCCGCCAAGTACCGCTCGCGCTCCATCTGCTTCTGCTTCTTCTCGTCGACGATGTAGATGCGCCTGTTGGCGACCTCCACGAAGCGGTCGCTGACGAGGGTCCGCGTGTCGTCCAGCCAGGAGTGCGGGCCGGGCCGCGGGCCGGCCGCCTTCGTGAAAGAGGACGAGGGGATGGTGAGGCTGCCGTACGTCGGCGTTGGGGGCGGAGGGGGCGTCCGGGTTGGGGGCAGTATCCGCGAGGAGCCAACCGACTGCGGCGGCGGTTTGGGCGAGACCTGCTGCGCGCTCAGCATCGCTCAAAAGCAGGCGAGGCGGTGAGCGCACCGGCGGAGTCTCCACCATCCGCCTAGGCATCCGCCTGCCCTCACCGTCGGAATGCCTCGCCGTGGCCTCGCCGGCGCTCGAGGGCCGAGAACGGCCTCTTTCGGTTTGTACGAGCGGGCAGCTCAGAAAGCTGGACCTCAAGCCAGCGCGCCGCCGGGCGCTCGAGGAGCCATCCGGCCTCGCCCACGAAGAACTGGGCGGCGCGACCGCCACGACGGGCGGCGCGAAGGGCATCATCCGATGCCACCGCCGAGCTCCACGCCGGGCTCTAAGCCGTGAGCTGCGGCGCAGCGCCGGCTGGAAGTTGATGAGCCGGTTCTCGGTCAGGGTACAGTGGTCTTGGAGCACGATGTTCAGCACAGCGGCAATCTCGGCCCCTGGAGCTCGCTCGCTCGCACAGCACGATGCTGTCGCGCTTCAGCGGCAGCGGCCGGAGCGCAGCTGCCGCCAGCCGGCACCAATCAGCGATCGAATCGCGTCATCCCGACGCACGTTCCTGGGCTCCGCTCGCGCTTTTGCTAGCACCAGCACACGTGAAAAAGCCCCCCTGAGCACGTCCAGCGCCCCTCTCCGCTTGGCAGCTAGCGCCGCCGCGCCCGGGGTCCTCGAGCGCTTCGTGGCTGTCGATGGCGTTGAAGCGGCGCCCGGCACCGCGCCGGAGCAGCGCTCGTTCGATGGCAAGCCGCTGCCGCTCGTCATCCAGGTGCAGCGCGCGGCCGGCCCGTCCAGCGTCGAGGCGTGGTTCGCGGCTAACAAGCAGGCGATCGGTGCGCGAGGGCGAAGCCTCTTCCTCGCCTCGCTCTAACGCGGCTCGCAGAGGCCGCGCTCGACGAGTACGGCGCGATCCTCTTCCGCGGCTTCCCGCTGAGCTCCGCCGAGGACTTCAGCACTGCCATTGGCGGCCTCGACTACACGAGCGTCGACAGCACGCGCGTCACCATCGCCGGCCAGGTGCAGTCCCTGCCGTGCCGCCTTCCTTCCTCGGCGGCGCAACCGAGGCGCCCGCCCCGCAGTTCAAGGCCCTCACTGACGGGCCCCCGTCCGTTCCCCTCTGGCTCCGTGCGCCTCCCTTCCCTTCCCTTCGTTCGCTTTCGCCTCTCCTGTCCGATCGCGAGCCCGCAGACCACGAGTACCCCTTCCGCCGCTCCTTCTGCCCCAGTCGCCTTGTCTTCGTCTGCGAGAAGCCGTCCCCCGTCGGCGCGTACCCCCCCTTTCCCCGTCCCCCCGCCCCGTCCGACCAGGCGTGACGTCACTTCAGGCGGCCAGATGCCCATCGCGCTCTCGGAAAGGGTCCTGCGCCGGCTCGAGGCCGAGCACCCCGAGTGAGCTCTGACTTCCTGTACCCCCTTAGCCGTCCGGCGCGCCTCACTGTACCCCCCGCCGCAGGTTCGTCAAGCGCGCCTCTGAGAAGAAGCTCTCGCGCACCTCCATCTTCGTGCACTCGGCCCCGGGGGTACGCGGCTGGGAGGACGAGTTCGGCACGAGCGACCGGTGCGAACACCGTACCCCCGCCGCCCCACCCGGACCGAGCCGCCGTACCCCGCGCAGCGACGAGGCCGAGCGCCTGGCGATCGAAAGCGGCTTCTCGCGGGTAGAGTGGCGCGAGGACGGCGCCATGGTCTGCGTACCCGGTGCGGCCCTTCCCTCCCCCCCCCTCCCAGGCACGCGTACCCCCCGCCCACCTCGCCCCGCAGTCTGCGACCCCGTGAAAGTGCACCCGCGCACCGGCGCCCGCGTCTGGTTCAGTGCGCCCCCCCGCCCCGCCGCCCCGCCCCGCCCCGCCCCGTCCTCCCCGCGCCGTGAAACTGACCCCGGCCCCGCCCCTTCCCAGACAACATCCAGCTCGACAACCCTGCCTGCTACGGTCCGCCCCGCCCCTCCGCCGCCCCTCTCCGTGCAGCTGAGCAGTCGAGGCCGCCCCGCGCCGCGCCGCCCCGCAGAGCCGGGCAAGGCCCTCTCCCTCGGCATCGGCGGCGTCGAGAAGATCTACTGCACCGAGGCGCGCGCGCGCGCATGCGCCGGGCTCTAAACCTTGCCGCACTGCCTTCTCTTGGCCTTTAGCCTTAGCCTTAGCCCCCCCCCCGGCCCTTGGCCCTTGGCTTAGCCCCCTACAGCCTTGGCCCTGGGCCCTTAGGCCCTTAGCCGTGGAGGCGTGCGGCCCTTAGCCTTGCCGCGCCGCACCGCCTTCTCTTGGCCCTTAAGCCTTGGCCTTGGCCTTAGGCGTGGCCTCCCCCCCGCCTTCCTCTTGGCCTTGCTGCCCCTTGGCCTTCGCCCTTCTCTGAGTGCCGGGCCGGGGCGCAGTACGCGGACGGGACGCCGATCGCGCCGGAGGACGCAGTCGCGGCGCGGGACGCGACGGAGGCCGAGGCCGTCGTCATCCAGTGGCAGGTGCCGGCTCTAGATCTAGATCTAGATCTAGATCTAGATCTCCGCCGCGCCCCGCCGCGCCGCGCCCCGCCCCGCCCCGCCCCGCCCCGCACCACCCCGCCGCGCCCCGCCCCGGATCGCATAAGATCTGATCGAGCCGCGCGATCGTGCCGGCTCTATCTGATCGGGCCGTTTGATGATCGCGCAGCCCGGGGACATCCTCCTCATCGACAACGTCCTCTGCATGCACGGCCGGCGGCCCTTCGAGGGGCCCCGCACCCACTACGCCGCCCTCTTCCGCTGAGCGCCCAAGGCCTAGGGCAGATGTGGATTTAAGGCGACGCTGATGAGGGCCGTAGGGCAGATGGGGGGCCCCGCACCCACTACGTACACGCCGCCCTCTTTTTGAGTGGGGACTCGCACCCACTTGGGCTTAGGGCAGACGTGGATTTGTAATCTCGGACTGCTTTATTGCGTGTTCATTACGATTACGGAACGAGACGAAAAGAGCGAAAAACGAAACGACGAAAAGGTTCTAACTAGCTCTAATCTATCAGCAGGGGCGCGGGGAGCGCGGCCTAAGTGTCCCCGCGGGCGCCCTCACAGCAGCTCGGCTGAGCGCTCAGTAGTAGAGGTTCCGAGGCTCGCGGCGGCGTACGCCGCCGCGAGACACGACCTCCGCGACTTGGTCGGAGTCCTTGGTCGGAGTGGTGCTCACGACCTCGGGAGTGGGCGCGGGGCCTGCGAGAACCGGTCAGGTTCGCTGAGAAGCCGCCTAGAGTGGCGCGGAGCACCCTGCGAGACGGTGCCAGGGGTCTGAGTGACGTCGCCCTTGGTCGGCGTGGTGCTCACGACCTCCGGCGTCACGGCGGGGCCCTGCGACACGACGACGGGAGTGGCCACGGGAACTGCGGGCCGCGCAAGTCAGAGCCGCCGAGCGGGCGCCGCGAGCCGCGAGGCGTACCCTGCGAAACGGTGCCCTTGGTCGGCGTGGTGCTCACGACCTCCGGCGTCACGGCGGGGCCCTGCGACACGACGACGGGAGTGGCCACGGGGACTGCGGGCCGCGCAAGTCAGAGCCGCCGAGCGGGCGCCGCGAGCCGCGAGGCGTACCCTGCGAAACGGTGCCCTTGGTCGGCGTGGTGCTCACGACCTCCGGCGTCACGGCGGGGCCCTGAGACACGACGACGGGAGTCGCCGCAGGGACTGCGGGCCGCGCAAGTCAGAGCCGCCGAGGGGGCGCCGCGAGCCGCGAGGCGTACCCTGCGAAACGGTGCCCTTGGTCGGCGTGGTGCTCACGACCTCCGGCGTCACGGCGGGGCCCTGAGACACGACGACGGGAGTCGCCGCAGGGACTGCGGGCCGCGGAAGTCAAGAGCCGCCGAGCGGGCGCCGCGAGCCGCGAGGCGTACCCTGCGAAACGGTGCCCTTGGTCGGCGTGGTGCTCACGACCTCCGGAGTGGCGACGGGGCCTGCCGCACACGGCAAGTGAGCCAAGTTGGCGCGCGCGCCCCTGGCGCCGCGCGCAAGTCATGCACCCTGCGAGACGGTGCCGGGGGTCTGAGTGACGTCGCTTTTAGTTGGCGTGGTGCTCACGACCTCGGGAGTGGCCTCGGGGACTGCAAGCCGCCGTCAGATCCGCTGCGACAGCGTCTGAAGAAGCGCAGCTCACCCTGATAGACAGTGCCCTTGGTCGGCGTCGTGCTCACGACCTCGGGAGTGGCGACGGGGCCTGCCGCACACGGCAAGTGAGCCAAGTTGGCGCGCGCGCCCCTGGCGCCGCGCGCAAGTCATGCACCCTGCGAGACGGTGCCTGGGGTCTGAGTGACATCGCCCTTCGTTGGCGTGGTGCTCACGACCTCGGGAGTGGCCTCGGGGACTGCAAGCCGCCGTCAGATCCGCTGCGACAGCGTCTGAAGAAGCGCAGCTCACCCTGATAGACAGTGCCCTTGGTCGGTGTCGTGCTCACGACCTCGGGAGTGGCGACGGGGCCTGCCGCACACGGCAAGTGAGCCAAGTTGGCGCGCGCGCCCCTGGCGCCACGCGCAAGTCATGCACCCTGCGAGACGGTGCCTGGGCCCTGAGAGACGGTGCCCTTGCTGTACTGTTCCAGGCGGCGGCGGTACGAGGCAGAGCCTGCGAAACCTGAGCCGGGCAGACCTCGCAGTGCAAGCAAAACTGGACCGCACCTTTCGTCTTGGTCGGCGTGGTGCTCACGACCTCCGGAGTGACGTACGGGCCCTGAGACACGACGACGGGAGTGGCCGCGGGGCCTGCAGGGCACTCGTCAGTCAGAGCCGCTGGGAGGGCGCTGCAAACCGCAAGGCGTACCCTGCGAGACGGTGCCCTTGGTCGGCGTGGTGCTCACGACCTCCGGCGTGACGTAAGGGCCCTGAGACACGACGACGGGAGTTGCCGCGGGGCCTGCGGGCCGCGCAAGTCAGAGCCGCCGAGGGGGCGCCGCGAGCCGCGAGGCGTACCCTGCGAGACGGTGCCCTTGGTCGGCGTCGTGCTCACGACCTCGGGAGTGGCCACGGGGACTGCCGGCAGCGGTCAGAGCCGCTGCGACCGCGTCTGAAGAAGCGCAGCGCACCCTGCGAGACGGTGCCCTTGGTCGGCGTCGTGCTCACGACCTCAGGAGTGGCCACGGGGACTGCGATCCGCAGTCAGAGCCGCTGCGACAGCGTCTGAAGAAGCGCAGCTCACCCTGCGAGACGGTGCCCTTGGTCGGCGTCGTGCTCACGACCTCGGGAGTGGCCACGGGGACTGCCGGCAGCGGTCAGAGCCGCTGAGAGAGCGTCTGAAGAAGCGCAGCTCACCCTGCGAAACTGTGCCCTTGGTCGGCGTCGTGCTCACGACCTCCGGCGTCACGGCGGGGCCCTGAGACACGACGATGGGAGTGGCCGCGGGGCCTGCGGGCCACATGTCAATCAGAGCCGCAGGGAGGGCGCTGCGGACGGCAGAAGCGTACCCTGCGAGACGGTGCCCTTGGTCGGTGTCGTGCTCACGACCTCCGGAGTGGCGACGGGGCCTGCCGCACACTGCGAGTGAGCCAAGGCGGCGCGCGCGTCCCTGGCGCCGCGCGCAAGTCATGCACCCTGCGAGACGGTGCCGGGGGTCTGAGTGACATCGCCCTTAGTTGGCGTGGTGCTCACGACCTCGGGAGTGGCCTCGGGGACTGCAAGCCGCCGTCAGAGCCGCTGTGACCGCGTCTGAAGAAGCGCAGCGCACCCTGATAGACAGTGCCCTTGGTCGGCGTGGTGCTCACGACCTCGGGAGTGGCGACGGGGCCTGCCGCACACGGCAAGTGAGCCAAGTCGGCGCGCGCGCCCCTGGCGCCGCGCGCAAGTCATGCACCCTGCGAGACGGTGCCTGGGCCCTGAGAGACGGTGCCCTTGCTGTACTGTTCCAGGCGGCGGCGGTACGAGGCAGAGCCTGCGAAACCTGAGCCGGGCAGACCTCGCAGTGCAAGCAAAACCGGACCGCACCTTTCGTCTTGGTCGGCGTGGTGCTCACGACCTCCGGAGTGGCGTACGGGCCCTGAGAGACGACGACGGGAGTGGCCGCGGGGCCTGCAGGCCACACGTCAGCCAGAACCGCCGAGGGGGCGCCGCGAGCCGCGAGGCGCACCCTGCGAAACGGTGCCCTTGGACGGCGTCGTGCTCACGACCTCGGGAGTGGCCACGGGGCCTGCGAGCCGCAGTCAAGAGCCGCTGTGACAGCGTCTGAAGAAGCGCAGCTCACCCTGCGAGACGGTACCCTTGGTCGGCGTGGTGCTAACGACCTCTGGAGTGGCCACGGGGCCTGCGAGCCGCAGTCAAGAGCCGCGGGGCAGGCGACAGGAGAGGCGAGGCGAACCCTGCGAGACGCCGCCGCCGTTCTTGGTCGGCGTGGTGCTCACCACCTCCGGAGTGACGTACGGGCCCTGAGACACGACGACGGGAGTTGCCGCGGGGCCTGCGGGCGGCGCAAATCAGAGCCGCCGAGCGGGCGCCGCGAGCCGTGAGGCGTACCCTGCGAGACGGTGCCCTTGGTCGGCGTGGTGCTCACCACCTCCGGAGTGACGTACGGGCCCTGAGACACGACGACGGGAGTTGCCGCGGGGCCTGCGGGCGGCGCAAATCAGAGCCGCCGAGGGGGCGCCGCGAGCCGTGAGGCGTACCCTGCGAGACGCCGCCGCCGTTCTTGGTCGGCGTGGTGCTCACCACCTCCGGAGTGACGTACGGGCCCTGAGACACGACGACGGGAGTGGCCGCGGGGCCTGCGGGCGGCGCAAATCAGAGCCGCCGAGCGGGCGCCGCGAGCCGTGAGGCGTACCCTGCGAGACGGTGCCCTTGGTCGGCGTGGTGCTCACCACCTCCGGAGTGACGTACGGGCCCTGAGACACGACGACGGGAGTTGCCGCGGGGCCTGCGGGCGGCGCAAATCAGAGCCGCCGAGGGGGCGCCGCGAGCCGTGAGGCGTACCCTGCGAGACGCCGCCGCCGTTCTTGGTCGGCGTGGTGCTCACGACCTCCGGCGTGACGTACGGGCCCTGAGACACGACGACGGGAGTTGCCGCGGGGCCTGCAGGGCACACGTCAGCCAGAGCCGCAGGGAGGGCGCTGCGGACCGCGAGGCGTACCCTGCGAGACGGTGCCCTTGGTCGGCGTCGTGCTCACGACCTCGGGAGTGGCCGCGGGGACCTGTGATACAGGAGCCTGCGGCGGGCATGAGAAAGCGGGCATGAGAGACAGGCGTGGGTCCTCATGATCACCACATATTTTCCGTTGCCCCCAGTGCTGTCTGCGTGGCCAAGAGCCCATCAGCGATCTGCGCGGCGCGGGCGGGCGAGCATGGCGCGGGTCGCGAGGCGGCGAGCAGGCTGAAGAAGCGTGGAGCAATGCTGCAGGTGATCGAAGGCGTGCCGCGAAGAGAAGAGGCGCGCTCCAAGGCGCGCGGCAGAGGTCCAAGGCGCGGCAGAGGTCGTCGCTTCGAAGGCACGACGAAGAGCCGACGAGGCGCAGGCGCGGAATAGTCCGGGCGCTCTCCGACGTGAGGTCGCACCGTAGTTCTGAAGGAGACGCCGTCCAGCGAACGAGGCCGGCGCTGCGAAGGGAACTGGCTTCACGCCATCCGAAGCGCCTGCGCCGACGGCGGAGCGGGCGTCAGCGGCCGGCGAGGCACGCTCTTATGCGCCGGCATATACTGAGAGAGAGGTCCTAAAGCCTCCAATACATTCTCCGGTGGCGGCGGAAGGGCGCCGGGGGAGGGGAGACGGACCCGGGGCCGCGTCGGCGCTCAGGAGCGCTAGGCCGCTGAGGTAGAGCACTGCGACGGCCGCGGCCGCGGCGATGACCGTGCGGCGCATCCTGCTTGCTGCTTGCTGCTTTTCCGAACTTCTCACACTGAGGCCGCGCCTCCGTCTTCCCGGGTTTTATGCGGCTTCGATTTGGGTACAGGGGGTTCGGTCCAACCGGGATCAAATCAAGTCAAATGCCGACGCGTGGAGCTGGAAGCTGTACCTGAGCTCGTGTGCCATCTCTGCGAGCGAGTTTTCCTCCCGTCGCTCGCGTATACGTTGAGCGGGCCGGGATCTTGAGCTCGAGGCCCGGGTACAGGCGGCGATCGATGAAGCTTGCAGCGCTGGCCACCCTTTACGCGTGCGCGTGCGCGTGCGCCCTTGCGGGCCCCGCCGATCGGGCGTGCATCTGCACGAGAGAGTATCGGTGCGCGCCCTGCCTTTCGAGGCTCGTTGAATCCCGACCGCAAACCGCGCGAACAGGCCCGTCTGCGGCGTCGACGGCCAGACGTACGGCAATCGATGTGGGGCCAATTGCGCAGGCGTTCCAGTCGCTTTCGAGGGCCCATGCGGCACCGGTGCGCGCGCTCGCGGCAGCGGCTGTGCTCTCGCTCAGCTCGCGGCCGCTCGCTCGCGGCCTAGCGCTGCGTTGCTCTCGCTCGCATGCAGCTGTGCTTGCGCGCCGTGATGTCGTCGATACCAGAATCTCGCCCTCCTACTAGCGTCGTGCTTCTGGCCATGGCCATGGCCATTGGCATACATTGACCCCGGGGCTCACGCAGGGGATCGAGAGTACAGCGTAGCCTGCCCGGATGTGTACGCTCCCGTCTGCGGGATCAACGGGCGCACCGTGCGCCTCGAGCTCGCGCCTCCAGCTCCGGTCCTTGGGCGGCTGATGGGAGCGTCGCGCGCAGTACGGGAACGATTGCGAGGCCGAGAAGCTCTACAGAGTGCCCGTGGCGTACAGGGGACGCTGCCGCGCGACGCCGCTCCCGTCGCCCGGCGAGCCGCGCCCGGGCGTTATCTGCCCAGCCATCTTTCTGCCCGTCTGCGGGACGGACGGCCGCACGGCGCGCCCCTCTCTTGCTTTCTCCTTTCCTCCTGATCGGCCCCGCCGCAGTACGCGAGCCGTTGTGAGGCGGAGTCGCAGAACGGCGTCTCGGTCGCGTATGAGGGTCCGTGCCGCGAAACTCCGCTTCCGACGCCGCGCCCGGGCGTCATCTGCACCTTCATCTACCAGCCAGTCTGCGGGACGGACGGCCGCACGGCGCGCTTGCTCTCTCCCGCCTTCCTCTCATCCGCTTCGAATTCCGGTCCAGTCTCTTAAGTTCTGATCGGCCCCGCCGCAGTACGGGAACCGCTGCGAGGCGGAGGAGCAGTACGGCGTACCCGTCGCCTACGAGGGCCCGTGCCTGGAGGGGCCCGGCGTGACGCCGCCCGCCTCGCCCACGCCCAGGGCCCACCGGGTACCCCTCTTCTGCCCCTTCATCTACTCCCCTGTCTGCGGCGTCGACGGGCGCACTGTGCGCTTTGATTCGTTCGCCGCCCCGTTACCGTACCCCGCATCTGCTGAACTTCGGTTTTTTTCGCAGTACCCCGACCGGTGCCAGGCGGAGATCGAGGGGGTACCCGTGGTGCACGACGGGCCCTGCACGGGGGAGGGGGCGGAGCGGCAGGGCCAGCAGGAGCTGCAGAGCCTGGAGGATCTCCTCTGAAGATCTAAGACGCCCTCATACCTTGTAAATAACTAGCGGAATTGACATCCATGGAACGCTGAATCGGTTCCACGGGCCATCGCAATCCAGGCTACAGAGCTCTAGATCTAGACCTCTGAATTCGAGCTCGAGGTCGCGTCTACTCGTCGAAGCCGGAGGGGGCGGCGCCGCCGCGCGAGCCGCCGCGCCCGCCGCTGCCGCCGCGCCCGCCGAAGCCGTGCGTCTCGGCGTGCCCGTCCCGAATGAAGTCGTTGCGCGGGTGGTAGTCGAAGGAGCGCTCGACCCGGTCGCCCCCGCCGCGCCCGCCCGAGCCCCCGTAGGACCCGCCGCTCCGCCCGCCGTAGCCGCCGCCGTAGCCGCCGCCGCCGCCGCCGCCGCGGCCCCGCCGTAGCTGCCCCCGCCGTAGCCGCCGCCGCCGCCGCGGGAGCCGCTGTAGCCGCCGCCGCCGCCGCCGCTGCGCTGCCCGAAGCCGCTGCGGCCGCCGCCGAAGCCGCCGCGGCCGCCGGCGCGGCCCATGCCCTGGGGGGCGACCTCGGCCCGCAGCTGGGGCAGCGTCGTCGGGATCTCGAATCTGTATTCCTTGGGCAGGTGCCGGAACGAGGCCTTGACGAGGCGCGTCGCCGCGTGCGTAGGGATGTCGATCACGACGCCCCCTTCGAACTGGGCCGCCCGCCCGATGTGCACGCGCGCCGCCGGGGCGCCGCCGCGCAGGGGCGGGAGCCCGTCGTCGTCCTCGTCGTCGTCGTCGTCGTCCTCCGCCTGCTCGGCCTCCGACTCGGGCGGGGGCAGGTTGTCCAGCGCCTGGTACGTGAGCGAGATCGCCTCCTGAACGGTCCGCGGGCCGTGCAGCGCCACCGCCGTGCGCCCCTCGATCGCCGTCAGCAGCGACCGCTGCGCCGGAGGCCGCACGACGCCAGCCACGCGCGCCAGCGCCGCCGCCACGAGCTTGTCAACCGCGCCTGGCCGGGGGTACACGATCAGGACGGGGGTACACGAGCCCGCGCGGGGGGGCGTACCCGGCCCCTTGGCCGCGAGGAGGTCGTTGGCGGCAGCGAGGAAGTAGGGCGTGACGTCCGGGTGCACCTGAGGGGCCGTCAGGGGGTACTCGTTACAAGATTCAGAGTACAGGCGGGGGGGGGGTACGGGCGCGCCTCGGCGACGGCAGCGGCGGCGTCCTTGGCGCAGGCCTCCATGACCTCCTGGGGGGAGGGCGGCCCCCGCATCTCGAACTTGACGCCTGCGCCGAAAAAGATCGCGCGCGGATCGAAGGCGGTACCCCCCCCCCAACCCGGAACGAGACGGCGTACCCGTGGCGTGGGAGAGGTCAGCGAGGTCGCGGTCCTCGTTCTCGGAGAAGAGGACGAGGGCGACGCCGTCGCGGCCGGCGCGGCCCGTGCGGCCCGAGCGGTGGATGTACGCCTCCGTGTGGTTCGGGATCTGGTACTGAACGACCAGGTCCACCTCCGGGATGTCCAGGCCCCGCGCCGCCACGTCCGTCGCCACCAGGACCTAGGCAGAGAGAGAAAGATAGATTAAGCTAGGAGATTCGACGATGATAATAATCGGCGAGAAAGAAGGACCTTGACTTTGCCGGAGCGGAAGCGGGCGAGGGTCTTCTCGCGGGAGGACTGGGCGACGTCGCCGTGGAGCACGCCGCACTCCATGCGGAGCGAGGGCGACACGGCGAGCTCGTCCGCCTCCTGCGAACGAAGTTCGAAGTTCAGTTCAGGGCGCCGGCGCGCTCGCGGGGGAGGAAGCTTCGGGGGCGCGGCGGGGGTACGGATCTAAAGATCCGAGGGACGCGTACCCCCTTGGTCATGGTGAAGACGATGGCGCGCTTGGGCGCGAAGACGGTGAGGAGGTCGCCGAGGATCTGCGCCCGCGCGCTCGCCGCCACCCGCACCGCGATGTGCTTCACTGCGAACGAACGAGGGCCGCCGCGGATCAGATTCATTCACATCAGAGCAGAGAAAGCAGCTCGGATCGCATTGGGCGTTCCGTACGTACCCGTCTCCGAGGTCTTGTTGTCCTGCGACCCGACGAGGTCCACCGAAAGCGGCTTCTTCATGCGCCTCGCAGCCACCTAGCCGCCCGCCCCGCATCGTCAGGAGACGCGGGGGAGCTTTGAGCGGGGCCGGTCCTCCGGGCCGGGCCGGGCGGGGGGCGAGTGCTCGCCTGCCGGACCCAGGCCGGAACCGTCGCCGAGAAGAGGAGTGTCTGGCGCTGCTCCGCGGGGACCTCCTCCATGATACGGTCCATCTGCTCCTCGAATCCTGCGGGGGGTACGCGCTCGGACCGGCCCCTTCCGCGCCCCATCCCGTCTTGGGCGGCGCACCGACTTTGAGCATCTCGTCGGCCTCATCCAGGACGACGAAACGGACGCCGGAGAGAGTGAGGGAGCCCTGCGCGGCTCGGCTGCTCAGGAGAAGCGGGGGCGAGCGGGTCGGGGCGGGGCGGGGGGTAGGGCACCTTGTCCAGCAGGTCGATGATGCGGCCGGGGGTACCCACGACCACGTCGGTGCCCTGAGACAGCGCCTGCTCTGCGGCGGGGCTCAGGGCGCCGGCGCGGCGGTCCGCGGGGGCGAGGGGCACCCTGGGGCACGTAGGAAGCGCCGCCGTAGATGGTGGTGACGCTCAGGTTGGGGGCTATCCACGCGAACTCGCGAGCCACCTGAAAGAAGGAGTGAGGGAGCGCACGAAGGGCCCCGGGGCGCGGGCGGGCGGGGACCTGCTTGGCCAGCTCGCGGGTCGGGGCCATGACGATGGCGATGGGCGGCCGCCCGCGGACGCGCCGGGCGCCGGTTTCGGCCATGACCTGGTCGATCTTCTCGACGAGAGGGAGCGCGAAGGCGAGGGTCTTGCCGGTGCCGGTGCGGGACCGCGCGATCAAATCGCGCCCGTCGATGATGACGTCGAAGGTGCGGCACTGGATCGGGAAGAGCTTCTCGATGCCCTTGGCGCGCAGGATCGCCTTCCGCTCGTCGCTCAGCTTGAAGTTCTCGAGCGCGCCCTCCTCGGTCTCCTTCTCTTCCTCCTTGAGCGCCGTCACGGAGTCCTTAAGCGGCACCTCGTCCTTGTCGTCATCCTCCTCGAGATCATCGTTCCGTTTGCTGTCGCCGGTGCTCGTCTGAAAGGCCCGGGATCCGAGAGGAGCGACGAAGCGAGGTCCGCCGGCGCGAGCGGCCAGGGAGGACGCGGGGACCCGCGCCGCCCGGGAGATCGACGCCACATGTGTGTACGTCGCGAGCGTAGCGAAAAGCCGCCGCTGCGACCGGAAGGCGTGAGCATCGTCGGTTCGCCAAGCATTTGCGAGCGCTAGCCGCCGGGGAGCGCGCGCCCGGGTAGCTTACCTTGCTCGCTGCGAGCATACTGGACAGCGGCCTGGCCCGGCAGGCCGCTGGGAACAACGCGAGGCTCGCCGGCATTTCGTGTATGTAGCCCCCTCCAGCTCCATCCCCGGTGCACATGCTCTCGCTCGCGCTCCGCTGCAGGGCCGCCGGCCTTCCGGCGGCGCGCGCAATCGGATGCATATCGGCTTCGGCCGCCTTTACGTCCCGAGCGCCGCCGGCGGAGCACGTCAACCGGCGGCGACTCTGGTCGCCCCACGCCCCGCTGTACGCACCGCTGTTAGCACGCGACGAGGCGATGCAGCGCTACGGACGGGTTTACAGCCCAGCGGCGGCACTGGCGTGGCCGGCCAGCCCGCGCAGGGTCGGAGCGGCGCCGAGGTTCCTTGCAGGCACGCGCGGCATGGCCGGCAGCGCTCGCGGGAAGGGCGGAGGCAGCGGCGGGCAGTCAGGGCTCGTGTCGCGGCTCGACCGGATCGCGCGGCTGCTCAAGAGCCCGAGCATTGAGTTCAGGGCCGTCGGCGCCGGCGGGTGAGCGCGCCGCACGCCCCGCCGGAAGCTGCGCCTTCCCATACCGCGCTCAGGCCCAACGTCAAGCCGGGGTCGGAGCGAGTGAAGGTGCAGGCGCGGTACCCGCTGGACGCGGCGGTGGCGGAAGGCGCCGTCTCGCAGATCGCCGCGGACTGGCTGCGGCAGCGCGGGCCCGACAACGCCCGCTCCATCGGCGCGAGGCTCTCGCAGGTGCGCTCGCTCGTTCGAGCCCGCGCGCCGCTTCTCGCCGCGGCCGCCCGTCCGACGCCCGCCCTGTGCCCGCAGAATCTCTTCATCGTGACCTGCCAGACGCACAAGAGCTCCCAGCTGAACCGCGCTGGTGCGCGCCTCCCTCCCATCTCGCCCACGGCCCCGCCCCGCGCTTAGTGCTCCGCGCGCCTCGTTCGCAGAGTGCTACACGAGGTTGGAGGAGGCGTTCGCGAAGGCGGAGCTGGCGGCCAAGGGGGACGCCGGCGGCGACCTCGCCCGTAGGAGGAAGCTCTACGCCCGGCCGGACCACAAGGCGGCGGTCAGGAGGAAGAGCAGCAGCGAGGACGAGGACGAGGAGCAGCCGGAGCAGCCGCCGGCCGTGGAGCCCTGGCAGACCGAATGGCGATCGCTGCTGGACGCCTTCGGGCCCCAGATCGAAACCGAGCTCTTTCAATTGGGGGTACACCTCGTTCCCGCTCCTCTCTACGCCGTACCCCCGCCGACCCCGGGCGGGCCGCCCCCCTACCCCAGGTCGCGAAGCGGAACAGGCGGCTGCGGATCCTGCGGGCGGCGCTGTACGGGCTACCCCCCCAGGCGAGGCACACGGGGGAGGCGATGCTGGAGGAGGTCATGGCGCTGCTGGAGCAGGCCGGCGGGCCGGACCCGGACCTGATCGAGAACCCGGCGGCGCGGGCGCTGGCGCGGGTCCTGACCGAGCGCAAGCGCATCGAGCACCTCGAAAGGGCGCGGAAGACGCTCCGCGCGCTCCACCAGGAGGAGCGCAGGCTCAAGTGAGGCCCGGGCCGGGCCCAGGCTCAGGTGACCATGAGCTTCCGTCCTTCCTTCCTTCCTTCCGTTCGTTCTCCTCATTGAAACTGGGCTAACTGGCTAGCTGGCTAGCCGGCTGGCTGGCTACTGGCTATGGACAAACTAGAGCTGTATCCTGCTCTAGTGACGCCTGCGCGTCATGATCCTGCATACAAACTGCATACGCAACTCTGCCGGGTAACAGGGGCGGCCGGTAGCACTACAGATGAATCACGATCGCCAGCTCGCTTGAATAATAGACGATAGAAAGAGCCGAGAAGTCGGCTACTCTATAAGAACAGGGTACCCACATGTATAAGCAATCGCCGCCAGCGCTGCCTGGCTACACGCTGTAGGTGAGGGGCGGGGCGGGCAGCTCCCCCGCGGCCGGCGCCGGGGCCTGGGGCTGGCCGGCCTCCAAGTCGCTTGCCACAATCGCCTTCTCCGCCTTCTCGGCGGGCCCGCACATGCCGGCCGCGTCGCAGCGGCCCTCCTCGATGCAGGGCGGGCAGACGCCCGCGGGGACCGTGTCCGGCGTGCCCACCACCGTCGCCGCCTTGACCTTCGCTCAGATCAGATCAGATCAGATCGAATCAGAGCGGATCAAATTGAATTAGATCCGGACCTCGACGAGGCGGGAGACGGCCATTCCGAGGGTCATGAACGCGACGAAGGAGAGAGCCGTCGGCTCGAGCCGCGCGGCGTTCAGCAGCGCGGGGCCTGCCGGATCAAATCATGATCATGATCAGGTGGCCGCGGATTAATTTGAATTCAGAGTAATGGCGTACCCGGGCAGAAGCCCGCGAGGCCCCAGCCGGCGCCGAAGGCGGCAGAGCCGACGATCAGCTTCAGGTCAATCGAGCGCTGCGGGCGGGGGTATAAGAAATGGGGGAAATGGGGAGGGCGGGACTCGAACCTGGGCCTTGGCGGAGGGGAGGCAGAACTTGCCCCCGAGGAGCGGCGTAGCCATACCCCGGATAACAGTGAAGTACAGCACGAGGTTCGGGAGGAGCGCCCCGCCCGCAACGAACATGAGCGACGGGTTCCAGACGTCCCTGTACCCCCGGGGTACAGGAATCAGGGAGGGGTACAGAAAAAGTACATCAAATTTTGAGTTGACGCACATGACGTTCAGGAACCCGAGGACGGCGTCCTGGCGGCCCATTCCGGAGTAGACGAGGCCGGCGCCGACGGCCAGTCCCGAGATCGTCGCGCCGGCGAGGGAGGCCGCGCCCTCGCCGAGGAGGCGGAGGCCGCGGGGCGAGAGGAGGTACACGGCGGCGGCCGCGAAGAGGACGGCGGCCAGGGTACAGCACATCACGACGATCTCCTCGGTCGTCGCCGCCGCGTACGGCGCGATCGCGTGCACACCTGCGAGCGAAGGGAGGGGCCGCGGCCGGGCCCGGGGTCGGCACGGCGAAGGCCGGGGGGGGCTAGCTAGACGGCGCACCCTGGAAGTTACGTTTGAGAGCGTTGGACATTACAAGGGCCATGCCGCAGAACCTGGAGGAGCGACAGGTGAGAAAGAACCAGTTCCGATTACGATTCGAGTGCGGGGGCGGCTCACGTCGCGGAGGCGGCGATGGAGCGGAGGGAGAGGCGCGAGGCGCCGCAGATCACTGCCGCTCCGGTCAGAGAGCCGCAGCAGCGCCAGCCGCGCGCGGGCCGCGCGCACTGTGACCGCTGGTGCATCCGTTCGCCGTGTGCGTCCCCCAGCCTGCGCCGCGGCACTCTTCAGCACCATAGCTAACGATAAATCGATTTACTGCGTGGATGCCTTCATGATCAAATCTAGACCGTTTCCCTGTTCGGCGCCCCGCGAGCACGCGCGTGCCGGCCGCACCAACAAGGAGGCCGGCGAGCGCGTACTGCCAGGTTGGGAACGGCAGGAGGCTCGTGAAGCCGCGCGGGAACGTGAAGGCGCCGATGTGGGCGCCGCCGATGATGCCAGCGATCAAACCCACGCGGACCCATAGGCCTGCACTCGCGCGCGGCGGACCAGCTAAGAGAAGGTACGAAATTCGAACTATCTGCCTAGCGCCCGGGGCGCGCGTACCGTCAGGGCACCCGAAGATGACTGTCACCCAGGACCCCGATACTCCAGCCACGCGCCCGCACAGCAAGAGAAGCAGGAACACGCCGCATCCGAAAAGAAGCGCCCCGAGCAGCGACTGCACTGGGGTGAAGATCGGGCCCTCCATCTCCACGCTTCGGCCAAGTGAGCTCACAAGCTGCCGCCGGTTCGCGCGCGCGATCAACTTACTGCAGCTGGCGCTGGAGCTACTGCTGGTGCGCGTGCGCGTGCGCTTGCTGCTGTGCTGCGCGTACCGATAGAGCTGCTGCTAGCTAGCTTGCTGTGACCTCGCTGTTGGACAGACGACAGTATACGCGCACGCATTCCCGCTCCGCAAGCGCGTGGGCCGCAGTGCGCGACATTGGGAAATGCGAATTTGGGAAATGCGGGAATCATGAATTTCGTGCGCAAATGGGGTCCTTTCGGTGGCGAGCGGGAGGCGCCTTTGATCGATCGCCGCCGCGATGCTCGTTCTATCGCTCACGTTCGCTTTGCGCTGTTCGCTCGCTGCTGCAGAGCCGGCCCGGTCGCGTTGCGCGGAGCCACCCGTACCCCAAGCCACACCGCGTACCCACCCACGTAGAGCAGTCTGAGCAGCCTAGGCCTCCAGACTGCATCTGCGACATCTGTGACGCGCAGGAAGCGAGGTTAGGTAGTGCGCCTTCGTCCAGATGAACCCGAGCGACTTCCATCGCTAGACGCGCCGCTCTGTCAGCCGCGGCGGTAGCTGCGCGGGGCAACAGCCATCCGCTTCGGTCCGGGACGTCGGGCAGCTCGGCGCGGGTCGGCCAGGCGATGGCGGACGAGCGCAAGGCGACGCCGCGCAGCGATGAGGTGGAAGAGTATGCGCGGTATCTTGGGATAGATCCTGAGGCGGAGCCCGCACTCCTGTGGATCGCCGAGACCGGCCTGTGCGTTACGTGCTCGCCGCGCCCGTCCCCGCCGCTCACAGGCGCCCGGCTGTGCCGCAGCACCGCACCGCTCCCCGAAGGCTGGCACGAGCACGTCTCGCCGGATGGTGAGCGCCGCTGCGCCCCGCAGCTGCAGCGTCTCCGCGGCAGCCGGGCTGAGGGCGCTCGGCTGCAGGCTACAAGTACTATTCGCTGGGGACGATGGTGCAGTGGCAGCACCCGCTGGACCGCGCGTTCAAGGCGAGCGCCTCCGCTCCGCGTCGCGCGCGCGCGGCCCGCCCGCCCGCCCGCCCGCCCGCCCGCCCGCCCGCCGGGCCTGACTCGGGCGGGCCGGCAGGACCTGGTGAAAGAGTTTCGCGAGCGGCAGCAGCGCGGCGGGGAGGACGCGAGCCTCGTGGAGGCACTCGCGGCGCGGCGGGTGCACCAAGTGCTCTCCCCCGCGCGCGGCCATGCACACGCCCACCGGCAGTCCCTCGAGCGCGCCCGCGGCGCGGAGGCGCCCTCGCCGGCGGCCCCGGCGCCGGGCGGGCCGGGCTGGGACGGCCGCCTTCGGAACGGGATCGGGCGCCCGTCCCGGCGGCGCGTCCTCTTCGGCACGCTGCTGCTCGGGGCCGTCATGTGCCTCTCGGCGCTGCTCCTGCGCGACCTGCGGGCCGACGAGTCGGAGGGGTACACGGACGAAGACGCCCTGTCCGGATCGGGCCCGTTCTTCTCCGGCAGCGCCGCGCGCTGGCAGGGCGAGGCCGCGGGCGACGGGAGCCGCGCCGGCGCCCAGCTCTACAGCACGGTCCTGGAGGGCGCGGCCGGCAAGACCGTCGAGGTCGCGGAGTCGTCCGCCGCCCGCCCGGCGGCCGCTGCGGGCCTGGAGGGACGCGTACCCGTCCCCGTCGCCGACGCGTCCGAGCTGAAGCGGCTCGCGCGACGCATGGGGGTACTCGCGCCCTCGCAGACCGACCCCGAGTTCCACGTGGTGCGAACGAAGCCCGGCCGGCCGGCCGGCTCGGTTCCAGTACCCCTCCCGAACGAGAACAAACGGCCCGCGCAGATCTTGAACCAGGGCCCCTCGCGGGGGCTGGTTGTCGGTCACCTGAGGAGGGAGACTCCGGTGTACGACACTCTGAGGGCCGCCGCCGCCGCCTGGCCCGCCGCTCTTGTTCTCGGTGGGCGCCCTTCCCGTCCCGTACCCCCCTGCCAACCCCCAGCTATGCTGATGGGGGTACAGACGTCGGAGCGAACCACGGCTGCTACGCGCTTTACGCGGCCGCGCTGGGACTCTCCGTCGTCGCGATCGGTGCGCGTACCCCCCGCAGCGTTGCTGAATCGCTGTACCCCAACCGCGAGTCGATGGGGGCGGTGTACAGAGTTGCAGGAGGAGCTGGCGAGGATGCTCGCGCTCTCGGCGGCGGCCAACGGCGTAGGGGACCGGATCGTCGTCCTGCACAGGGCCGCTATGGACGGCGACGACGAGCGGCGCGTACCCTACCCCTCCCGGCTCGAATCCCGCGCGGGCCCCTTCTCAGCGTGCGTGCCCGCGCCGCGCAGGTCCGTGCGGGTGCGTTCGGGTTGGATCGGCGAGGACGGAGCCACCGCCACGCCTCTCGAGGCGCGTACCCCTCCACTTCGTTCGCCCCCGGCGGCTTGGCTTCTCTTATGCGCGCCCGCAGGTACCCGGGGGGGACACGAGGAGCCTGCGGCTGGACAGCGTACCCACGGGGGAGGGCCCCATCGCCTTCGTCAAGGTCGACGTGGAGGGGTACGAGATCCGCGCGCTCCGCTCGGCGGCGCGCCTTCTCGCGAGCCGCCGCGTCAAGAACGTCATCATAGAGTTCGGCCCGCCGGGCCGCTGGACCGCAGCGGGTGGGCGCCACCCCCCCTCCTTCCTCCCGCCCTTCCCCCCGTCCTCAGACCGCCAACCGCATACCCCCCGCAGGTTCCTCCCCCGAGGCGGCGCGGGAGTTGCTCACGGCAGCCCGCGACGAGTACGGGTTCGAGGCGCGCCGGGGCCTCTTCTTCTTCTTCTTTTTCTTCAGGGTCCAGGGCGCCGCTGACGCGGCCTGTACCCCGCCAGGTCCGAGTGGTGAACAGCTACTGCTACGGGACGCTTAGGGAGGCGCTGCCGGAGGGGGCGGAGCGGCAGGACAAGCCCTCCAAGGTCTCCTACCTCCTCGTGGACAAGGGCGAGACGGGTACGCTGCTCCAGACGATGGCGGAGGCGGTGCCGAAGTCGAACGGCGAGTGCTACGTCTGGCTCCACCTACCCCCGGGCTAGCTGGCACCGTACCCCTGCGATCCCGGCCTGGACCCGCAGCTGCAGCTAGTGCTTTCTTTCGTGCTTTCTTTATAGTTCTAGATCTCGCGTGATCGTGACCCGATCAAAAACCTTTTTTGAACCTGTACCATTATGTCCTTTTCCGGCTCTCTAGTTCTATGAGCCAGCAATAGTATTGACAGGACATTGGCTGCCTCGCTTAAAATAGCATGATTTCAAATTACTGTGCTGAAGCCTGAAGCTCGACGGTCCTACGGACCGCCCCTACTTGCCGAAGGCCTCCTTCAGGGCCTCCTCTTTGCAGCCGACGACCGCGAAGTCCTTGTACTGCGCGGGGCGGGCCGGGCGCGGGCGGGATCAAATTTGAGATGAGGCGGGGCATATATAAGGCAGGGGAGCTCGCTGAGGCTCACCAGCATGAAGGGGGCGCGGAGGCCGCCCGAGGGCCCGGCCACCACGTCCGTGATGTCCGAGTCGCTCATCTTTGAAACGTCCTCCTTCACAAGCTTCGTGGCCTTGTTGCCGAGGAGCGTCTTCGCGCGCTTCACAAGCTCGACCATTTGCGCCTTCGTCTTCTTGACCTTGGTCGCGTCCTCGGGCGCCGGGTGGACGATCCCGTGCTTGCTGAAGAAAGCCTGCGCGGGCGTTAGAGAGAAAGAGAGCTAGCGGGGCGGGCTTCAAGGTCGCCGAATCGCACCTCGGCCTTCTTGCATTGCTGTGGGCCCGGCCGGCGCCGGCGCCCAGGTGCGAGCGATCAGTGGAAAGAAGAAGCAGGGCAAGAAGAAGGCAAGATAAAGCACCTCGCAGTTCTTCCTAGCCCAGTAATAATCGAAGCCGTCCGTCGCGGGGCCCGCGGGCTTGGCCGCCTCCTTCTCCTCCTTATTCTCCGCCTTCTTTTCCTTCTGCGATACGCGCGGATGTAAGGTGAAGACCCAGCTCTCGTCGAGCACGAGATTGCAGAGGAGCTGCGAGCGAGCTCGGCGGCACGTGAGGACCTTCGCGGCCGGCGCCTTCTCCTTGGGGGCCTTCTCCGCCTCGCTCACCCCGCTCTCTTCGCTCTCCTCCTCCTTCTTCTTGGGCTTCTCGGCCTTCGCCTTCTTTTTGTCCTTCTTTTCCGCCTCGTCTGCGCGCCGCGCGGTCCGAGGTCCGGTCAGCCGCTGAGCGATGGATGCGCGAACTGACGAGGCAGGCAAGCGCTAGCTGGCGGAGGCACGGTGTCGAAAGCTTAGAGAAGTAACAATGTTCTTGTCGCGCCGGAGCCTCTCGAGCGGCCGCAGCTGCTGGGCCAGTGCTGGCCGGGCGCGTGCGCTCATAACTGCTAGGGCGTGCGAAGCGCTGGCCACGGCGGCGCTCGGCCTGGCGAACGTGCTCAGATCGCATTCGCGCTCACCTGCGGACTTCCGCTTCGCCTTGCTCGCGGTGTCCGCCGAGACCTTCTCGGCGGCCGCCTTGGCTGCCGCTCGCTTTGGTGGCATCCTGCGGACCGCGTCCCCGATATCGATAAGCACACACACGCTGACGCAGCTGCGCAAGCGAACTGAGCGTACCTTGAGCTTGTCTGGACCGGCCCTGCTATAATGAATGTCGAACCCCCTCGCTGCAATTTGATCCGGGTGCACGTGGCCCGGCCCGACGCTTGCACGCGCGACGTCGGCTGGGCGTGCTGACGCTCATGATCATGGTTCTCTCGAGGTCTTCTGCTTATGCGTACCGCGTCCGCTGCCTACAAATGCCGCTAACGTTGGAGAAAGCACCGCCAAGGTTCGCATGGGCACCGCCACGACATCCTCGGCCGTGGCGCGGGTGCACATCCCCGTAGTGAAGACAGAGCGCTAGGCTGAGGCCGGAGGGACGGTAGCCGATCAGTCTAGGAGGGACGAAGGGCGCAGGAGTCGATGCTGCAACGAATATTGAATTCGACCTTCAATCTATACAGTTGCAAACGCGAACTAACGCTCTGCAATGCAGGCACAGAAGACGTATCTAGCAGCTGCTCCTACATATAACACAAGATCGGGATGGAACGCGAGGGGTCGAGGTTGAGGGGGCCGAAAGGCTCCAAACGCAGTCGGGAAAGGGATGACGCGTGGGGATTCAGGACTAGGAGACGCTTAGTCCTTCTTCTCCGCAGCCTTCTTCTCCTCCTTCTGCAGGACACGCGGGGGCGGCTCAGACGCGAGTGCGCAGGCGGTGAAAAGCGTTCGATTCTGCAGCGTCTGACCTTGCCGCCCTTCTTCTCCTTGGGGGCCTTCTCCTTCTTGGGCGCCTTCTCCTTCTTGGGCTTGTCAGTCTTGGCCGGGGCTGCGGAGGCGTTGTCCGGTCAAACTTGCGCGACTACAAACTCGAGCGGAATTCAACGGAAAGTCTACAACTAAGCTGGAATATCATAGCTAAAGGCTGGAGGGCGCATGGCGACGGCTCGAAGGGCCTCCTCGGCCCGAGGCGCAGAACGGAAAGTTTGAAATGCGGCGACTTGCGGGAATCGGCGACGGCGCAGCCTTTCATTAACGACTAGAAGTGTTATTGTAGAGGTCTAGAGGCTGGCCGGCTTTGCGGGCGGTCGAGGGCCGCTAAAATGGCCCTGAATCGGCGAGCACTTCGAATCGCGGAAAATGCGGGCAGGGCAGGCTGGTACACATAGGAAGAAGGCCTTAAAGAGTCTTAGAGGCTGCGAAGCTGTACGGCGAGGCTGTACGCAGCTAGGACGGACTGGGTGCCTAGGACTTTTGAACGCGAAGGCGGGAAACGCTTCTTCGGGCCAGCCGGATTCGTTCGGCGACTTTAAGCAATCTTAGGAGACTTATTCGGCGAAATGCCTTGCCGTTTATGGCCTGGCGATAAGCGTACGAACCCTTCTTCTTGATTGTGCTGTCTGCCTTCAGCTTCTCGTTCGCCGCCTTCGCCGCAGCACGCTTGGGGGCCATTGTGATGAGTTCTGCGAGGCCGGTACGTCAGCCCGATGAATTCCGCGAGAGTCCGGTGGACGATCGGCGGGAGCCACTGATGCCGGCCGGACGGGTCGCTGAGGCCTCTAAATGACTTCTAGAGTGCATTGAACGCCAACGCTACAAACTCCGAAAGACGGGGACGGGCGGGAACGCACCGGAAGATGTGTTGGAGGGGTTGTTCAAATGTGCCGTTTTTCTGACCCACGGGTACGCTGCACCGAGGACCCGGGTACACCAGTAAAAATGTTCAGCTTCGGCCTGGGCCCTGCAGCGAGGCCCGCAGGGCGTCCGGCTGCGCGAGAGGCTCAAGCGTGCCCTCTTGCATCTGCCTCCGCGCTAGCTTCGCGCAGCAGCAGCTTCTGGCGATCCGCATCGGTCCCAGCGGCGCGCTGGGCGCCGATTCGCCGCCAGCGGCGTCATTTTGTCGGCTCGGCGCGCTGCGAGAGCGCCCCTGCACCGCTGACGGTACGCGCCGCGCGGCCGCTGGCACGCGGCGGCGTACGCGAGGCCCTCGTGGCGGCGCCGAACCGCTGATCGGCTCGTATGTGCAGGCGAGAGAAGAGGCGGTCGTCGGGCCGCCGCCGGTCACGCCGATCGTGGAGGGCATCAAAGCGGTCGCGGTGGGCAAGAAGGGCAGCAAGGAGACACCAGCTGACGTCGTGGAGCGCATCGTTAACGGTGCGCAGCTCGTTCGTCCCGTTCTTATTTCGGCGCAAAACGCTCACGCGGCGCGGCAGAGATGCGGGCGGGCGCGGTGAACCCGGTGCAGAGAGCCGCGTTCCTTGCGGCTCTGCGGTTCAAGGGCCTCACTCCGGCGGAGCGGGAAGCCTTCATTCCGGTCGTGCCGTACATCGACGACCCGCGGGCGCTGGCCGCGGCTGTGCTTCCGGACGCCCCCGATTCGATCCGCCGCATCGCCGAGGAGCTGCTCGCCGGGCGGACGCTCGATCGGCCCGACGCCGCTGTCCTCGCCGACTTCTTCTTCGATTTCTCGGAGCAGGCGCGCGCTCCCGCGACCCTCTTCGCTCGCCCCTCAATCAGTCAAGCCGAACGGGCGCGCCGTTCCGCGCAGGGCGAGGGCCCCGTGGGGTCGACCTGGCACGACGCGGCCCGCGCGCTCTGCGCGACGGTGCTCCGCGTCCGCTACGAGACGGCGGAAGAGTACCAGGAGCTTGTTAGGGCAATGAACGCTTCGTGCGCGCGCTGCGCCCCTGTGCCAGGCCAGCGGGCTTGACCGCGGCCCGCCGCAGGATCAGCGAAGCCTTCAAGGCCCCTACCCCGCCGGGCGAGCCGATCCTGCAGTGCGCCCCGCGCGTGTACCCCCCGCAGGTCCCGGCCGGCCTCACCCGTACCCCCGCAGGCTCGCGGAGCCGTTCGACGGGGTGCTCAAATCGTACATCGCCACCCCCCTCCTCGCGCACTTCTTCCAGACGAAGGGGTACCGCGTCGTCTCGCTGGTGCGTGGTGTCCCCCCCGCCTCCCAAAGAGGGGTACAGTGCCGAGCCGCCGCCCGGGGGTACAGTGCGGGCGGACGAGCGGCCCGAAGTACGCGGCGAACCTCCGCAACGTCGTATCCCGCCTCGCCGCAGGGGAGGGGTACGCTCTCCTTCGTTTTCCTTCCTCGCGCCCTACGATCCGACGCGGGGGCCGGCAGGGCGCCGGCGGCGTGGGCGCGCTCGATGGCCGACCTGGCCGGCCCCAAGCCGCCCCTCGGCTGGTTCGTGGACCAGGCCGACCTCTCCCCCGCCCTCGATCGGTACCCCCTCCCCGCCCCGCCCCCGCCCCGCCCCGGCCCGACCTTGAAATCCGGTACCCTCGCAGGTGGGTTGACATCCGCCGGGCGATGATCAAGCGGCCCTTCGTCGCCACCATCGAGAAGCTCGTCGACGCGGTACCCCCGTCCCCGTTCTCCCCTACGCGGTATCCCCCGGCCTCACCCGTACCCCCAAAGGTTCGGGCGGACATCATCGTGACGAGCGCCTTCCACCCGTCCTACACGGAGAAGATGGTCGAGCAAGCTGAGCGCGCGGGGTACCGCGGTGCGAGCCGAGGGGGTGCGATACGCTCCGCCCCGCGCTCACGACCGCGCTGCGCAGGGGCCGTGATCGTGCGGAGGGGGCTCGAGGGCTCCCTCCCCTTCTCCCCGACCCGCGCCGCCGAGGTACGCGATTTCGGTCCCCTTCGGACCCGATCGGGGAACCGCAGCCGAGCCGTCCCCGTTGCAGGTGCTCTGCACAGCACGGCAGGCGGACGGGAGCTACGTGCGGCAGGAGTTCAGGTTCAAGGCACGCCGGGCCCCATTCTCTTCTTCCTTCGCTCGTAACCCCGTACCCCCGCAGGCATCGGAGCTGGTGCCCGGCATGGGGGAGGGGGACAAGGCGGAGCCCGCCGTAGAGGCGAGCGCCCTTTGAATTCGAATGCTGCCTGTACCCCCGCGCCGACCGACCGCGCCGTACCCCGCAGCCCGACGCGGCGCGCTTCGCAGCGCTGGCGGCCGCCTACGCGGCGAGCGGCGGGGCCACCACGTGCGCCCGTACCCCCCTGTCTATTCCCCTCCCGCTCATTCTTCCCAGGGGGGACGAGGCGCTGGATGGCATCGCGCGGGCGACGTGCGCGGGGCTCGAGCAGGCGGTCCAGTGGGTCCGCTCCAACATGCAGCCGGCCCTGTGATCGTGACGCACGCGTATGCATTCCGTCGCATGTATACGTCCCATGCCCGCGTACTTGCATTCTTAAATATTTCAAATCAATAGGAACGACCGCCGCGTCGTCCGAGGCCTCGCCCTCCCCCCGCTGAGCTCGAGCTCTACGGACCCTTGTCCGCTAATGCTCGGGATCGCCGCTGGGCGATGAGCTTGGCGGCCCGCGCCGCGATGACGAGGACCGCGGCCTGGATGTGGCAAGGGTGAGGGCGCCGATCAGAGGAGGGAGGTCTGTGCGCCCGAGGCTGCAGCGGGTCTGGATCTATAGGTCTAGATCTATATGCTGGATCTAGTGCTTGCCTGTATGTTGGCCGAGGGGATGACGGGTATGCTGGAGGCGTCGGCGACTCGGACGCCCGAGACCCCCTGCTGGGCGGTGAGAACAGATCTGGGGGCGAGTCGAGTCCACGATCTAGAACGAGGCGTACCCGCACGCGCAGCTCCTCGTCTAGCGCCGAGTCCGGATTCGATCCCATGGCCGCCGTCCCGCACACGTGGACTGGGCCGGGCGAAGAAGATTAGATCCAAGAAGGAACTCAAAGACAGCAGCCGAAGACTTCCGCACATGTTCTGCGCAGGAATTAGCAGGTTAGAGAACGAAGAACGAATGGGCGCACGTGTTCGCGAATCTGCGAACGTAGTTGAGGAGCCCGCCCGTGTCCTTCTTCTTATTCTTCTCGGGGGCGGATCTCCATCTCCATCGCCACGGCCAGGGGAATCCGAAGGCCCAGGGGGGCGGGAGGAGCTGGAAGGCGAAGAAGGGGCGGAGGGCGGGGCTCCTCGCGATGCGGTGCTGCCGCGGAGGTCAGGGCCCCGATCACGATCAGGAGAGGACGTCTAGGTGCTGCAGCGGGTCTAAATGCCGGCGAAGAAGAAGGAGGAGAAAAAGGAGCCCGCGCCGGCGCCGCCTTCTCGGGCGAACTACGCACCGCGAGGGCGAGGGCCTCGACGCTGCGGGGGGCGTCCAGCGGGGCGGAGAGGTACCCCGGGTCCAGCACCACACGCCCGGCCCCTCCTCCGCTTCCTCCGCCTCCGCCTCCGGGTCGGGATGATGATCCGCCCCGCTCGACGAAGAGCCTGCCCCGCGACTCGGGCCGGAGGTTGACCGCCTGGGGTTCGATAAGAGAAGACGGGGGCGGCGAGGGGTGGGTGGGAGGCGAGGGCACCAGAATGAACCTGGAGAGAGCGGTTGGTTAGAGGCAGAAGAAGAAGAATCCTAGATGCGATCGCGCGCGCACCAGAGGTGGGAGAGGAGGGAGGAGACGAAGGGCAGGGCTATTAATAGCGCGACGAGGAGGCGGAGGGCGGCGCCGAGGGCGCGGGCGAGGAGCCCGTCCCGCCGCAGGAAGCGGCCTGGGGGGCAGGTCGGGTCAGGTGAGGCGGCGGGGCGGGGCGGGGCGGGGCGGGACGCGAGCGGCTCCGGGCCGGGTTTATTTACCGGGCGGGAATCTGCGAGGAAACGATCGCGAGCGTGAGCTTTCGAATTTGAAACGTTGAATTTGAATGCGCGTGACTCACTGGAAGAGGAGCTCTTCGACGAGGAGGGGTAGGGCTGCGCGCGGGGCGCCCCAAACGAATCAGCGCCGGCGCCGCGACGGCCCGGGCCCGGGCCCGGGCCCCTGCTTCGTCCGCCCTCTAACCCGTTCTCTGGTGCGGCGCTACATAGCTAATCAGCGCGGCTTCGAATCGGCGGGGCGCCCCAAACCGATCAGCGCCCCGACGGCAGGCCCTCGTTCCCGGCCGCCCCGGCCGCCTCGGCGGCGCCCAAGCCCCCGGCCCCCCGGCCCCGGCCCGGGCCTCGCCGGGGGAGCCTTCCTCGCCCGGGTGCGCCCCGCTTCATGTAACCGCTCTAGCCTTCTCCGGCGCCGCACCGTCGGTGATGTAGTGCCTCCCGGAGAGGAGCAGGAGCTGGAGGTCGGGGCCGACGTCCTTGCCGGAGAGCGACGAGCGCGCCAGCACCTGCGCTAGGATCAGAGAGAAAGAAGAACTGAGGGGAGGCAGCTAAGTGCAGAGAGAGCTTTAGGCGGGGCGGCGAGCTCAGCGGCGAGCTTAGAGGGGAGGCTCGGCGAGCTTAGCGGGGAGGCTGGGCTTGAAGCGGACCTGAGCGTCCGTTCCCGCGCCCAGGGTGCCCGCGATCGGCTTTGGGGACGCGAACGCCGAGACCGCCAGGACGTGGTCTGAGCCGGGAAGCGATCAGATCAGATCAGATCGGATCAGACTCGGGTGAGCGACGGCTGAGCCGCCTCGCGCGCCCGCCCCGCTCACCCTGCAGGTTCCTGCCGACTCCCTCGTTCAGGGCGACGGGCTGCGCCCCCGCGCGCTCCACGTCCTCGGGGCTCCCGACCCCGCTCGCGACGAGAAGCCTCGGCGATTCCAGGGAGCCTGCAGCGAGCGCGTTCGGAATCAGGTGAGCGCATGATGATGATCCCCGGGGTACGCTGCAAGAGCCGGGGGGGGGTACCGGCGCAGAGGAGGACCTCCCCGCTGGGGCGAAGTCGGATGACGCCTCGGCTCGGGCCCGCGCGCTGCTTGTGCGTCGTGAAGTCCACCTCCACGCCCTCCACCTGCGGGACCGCCGCGTCGCTGTTGAAGAGCAGCTGCGGCCGGACGTCGTCAGCCCGGTCAGAAAGAGCACAACACGAATAAGACGCATGCACCCGTCGAACGCCGGTGCTCCCAGCGACGTACAGGTTTCCGCATGAGCCAAGCGCGGGCTCGACGAACGCCTGCCAGGTCGCTGCCCGCTCGCGTCAATCCGAAGTTCGACATGGCCTCCACGCGGAAGCGAAGCTCACTCTGGCGAGTCCCCTTGCGCACGGTCTGCCAGGTGTACCCGAAGCCTTCGGTGTGGATTTCGTTGTAGCGCTGGTTCTCCGAGAAGCCGCACTCGCGGGCCGCCTCGCAGAACGCGGCCGCCAGGGCGCCCTCCCGGCCCGGCTGCTCGAGCGACAGGCCGCCGGACTCGAGCCCTTCGAACTCGCCGCGCAGCTCGTCGTAGGACCAGCCCGCGCAGCGCCAGGAGTCGAACACGTGCCCCGCCCCACGGAACCAGATGCACGCTGCGAACGGCGGTCAAATTCATGGGCAGAATCGACGGCGCTGCGATCCGACCGCACCGTTGACGTTCGAGGTTCCCCCGAACCCGTGTCCGGCGACGTTGAAGATGCTTCGGTTGCACAGGTGCCGCTGCGGCACGCTAATGAACCTGCGCGTGCACGAGGCGCGTGAGCCGGGGCCCCAACAGTCGCGGGCGGCGGGCGGCGAGCGCTGCGGCTGCCTCGCGTGCACAGCCGAAGCTGCTCGCGTTCGCGTACACACCGGGTCGCTGACGCGAGGGACGCGGCCCAGCGCGCTGGCGCATGGATGACGCTGGCGAGCCTTCCGTCCCGCTCAGGTGGCCCGCCGGGATCCAGCAGCAGGATCCTGCAGTCGGGGAGCGCCCCGGCGAGCCGCGCGGCGAGGACGCATCCGCTGGCCCCGGCGCCGACCACGACGAAGTCCCACAGCGTCGTGACCAGCGTCTCGAGCGCCTCCCGATCGCGCACGTCGAGAAGCGGCATCTCCCCGACGCGCCCAGCCGCAGGGCGAGCGGCCGATCGGTTCGTAATGTGGCCTTGTACCCCGCGTCAGCCAACTTTCAAATCCCGGTAGCGGCGTGATGCGGCGGGCGGGCAGCGTGGGCCGTGATGCTGCGGTTGACCGATGCAACGCATCTATCTAGGAGCGACTGGCGTGCTCGGAAATGCCACCGCATACGCACACGGACGAGCGGACGGGTAGCTAAAGCGATTTAGACAAAGACATCGAGCGAGGAAGCAATGCTCGAACAGCATCCGCATGCCGCCACTGCAGCGCCGTGCGCAAGCCGCGCGCGTGCGCGCGAACTATCGACGAGAATGCAGCGAGGCTCGGTGCGCATCGCTTCATGCGGCGCGCCGGTGCGCTTCATGCCATGAAATCGATGCGCGCGCGCAGACCTATACCGTCGGGGGCGGAAGCGGGCGCAAGAAGTTCGACGGCGGAGGCGGAGAACCCAGCCTAGGCCTGGCGGCTGCGTCGGGGCACGCGAGGCAGTCCCTCTCTCCGTGATTCATGATCGCGGTCCAGCAAGGTGAGAAGAGCGAGGTCCGTCCGCGGCCGCGCCGCAGCCGCCATGGTCACTCTCGCCCGCTCGCCCCGAGCAGCTGGCCTCGCTGACTCGAGCTCGACCCCATGCTCCAGGCGCTGGCGGAGGGGGGCGAGCCGGCAAAGAGGCGCCGCCTCGGGCCTCCCGCCCCGCTCGAGCTCCCAGACCCTGGAGGCCCTGGCTATATATGGCTGCCCGGCGCGCTGGTCGTCCATCCGGGGCTTCTCCGCTGTTCGAATTCCCGCCGGGTCGCCGCGGCGCAGCCCCGGGCCCGGGCAGGACGGGCTCCGCGATCCATATATCGGCGCCGCTGCCCTGGCCTCGGGGAGCCCGCCGCGTAATGAACTTCGGAAGTTGCTGTGAGGAAGTGTGAACTGGCCCGGCCCTGGCGCGCGGGGGAGGGGCCCAGGGAGGGGTAGGCCCTGAGGGGAGGGAGCCCGGGGGCCTCGAGCTCGGAGCCCCCGGCTCGACCGCCGGGCCCCAGGCCCACTGCCGGGCCCGGGAATTGGGGCCCGTACGCGTGACCGGCAGGCCACCGTCATGATCACGGCGTACCGGATATCGATGGCAATTCGAATGGACCGCGGGCCGGGCGGCCGGGCCCCGGGCAGCCCGGGATCGATATATATCATTGATCATGATGATGTCCTTGATCATTGATCATATGCCGCAGTGCATTGGCCACCAGCCGCTGAGCAAGCTCTCTTGAGCCCCGGCCCGCGGTCGCTGGGGGCCGGGCCATCTGCCGGCTGCGCATGCAGTTTCAGTCTCTTTGTTTCAGCCGGGCCCCGGGCCCGGCTGCCGCTGCCGCAGGTCATGATCAGAGCCAGGCCTGCCCGATGCCAGGCTTAGGCTTTGAAGAAGCGGGGCTGATCCGATGATCATGAGTTAGGTCCGTCTTGGGCGCTTCAGGCTTGCCAAGTTGCCAATCATTGAATAAGTTGCCAATTTAACTTAGAGCTGAGTTTAAGTTGCGTAAGATCCAGAGCTTCCGGTCCGCACGCGCAGCTTCTCCGCTGTGACTAATCATGACCCGCGATCGCTGATTCAGTGAAACTAACCTTTCAGTAAAGCCTTGCATGTTGGAGCTCAGCAGCTTACACTTACTAACAAAGAGACTGAAACAATTCGCAAAATCGGCCAGGGACCTATCCCGGCGTGTCGCCGATCTTTTTGCCGCGCGGCCGGCGCTTGCCGCCCGCGGCTGCTGGGGCCTCTGTTGACGCCGCCTCTGCTTCCTTCTCTGCCGCCGCCGGAGCCGGCGCCGCCGTCGCCTGCGCCTGGCCCTGCCCCGCCCCAGCCGCCCTGCGCCCCGGCGGATCGGCAAGGCCCGGCGTACCCCCCCCTTCCCCGAAACAGCGTACCCCTCCCAGGACTTCATGGACTGGCGGGCGTGCTCGACGGTGTCCTTGATGACCTTCAGGTCCTTGTCCGCCTCCTTGGCCCGCTCCGCCTGTACCTCGGACCGGCTCGATAGGGGGAGGGGTACAAGGAGACAAGAGAGAGGGGCGCGCCCGCTCGATGTAGGTCCCGAAGTGCCTGATCATGAGGGGTACGTACTTCACGCCGTCGATCTGCGCCAGCCGGCCGTACGTGATGCCGAGGTTCTGCGGGGGTACGGCGTTCAGCGGGGCGGGGCACTGGGCTGGAGGGGGTACGCCCGCCTTGTAAATGTGGTCGGGCTGAGTGGGGTTCTCCTTCTCCTCCCGCTCAAGGAGCCGGGCCGCCAGCCTGGGGTACGTCATCAGAGGAGGGGATGGAAAAAGAGGGGGGGATGAAAGCCAAAAGTCGGGTACAGACGCACACGAGGGCCTCCTCGTGATTGTTGCGCTCGATGGCCCACATCAGCGTCTCGTACCCCTTCCGATCTGCCGCAAGAGAGGGGGTACGGAGTCGGGGATAGGGGGGGCCAGGAAGGCCCAGGGGTACAGGGCGCACGGCGGGCCTCCCAGTAGTCGTTGTCGACCACGTGCTCCCACGTCTCGGGGCCGAACTGAGGGGGGTACGTCGGCGAGGGCCGGGGTACGGTAGCAGAACAACGCCGCCCTCGCACCTTCTTGCGGTCGAGAGGGAAGGGGAAGGAGGACGGGGGTACCGTCGCCTTGTCGGCGAGCTCCATGTACTCCTTCCACGCCTGCGGGGGTGCGCGCTGAGCGAGGAGGGAAGGATCGAGCGGGGGGTACGGGCTCGCCTCGAAGGAGATCCCGCTGGGGTAGTCCGACTTGCGCACGAGGCGGCTGACGAGGCCGTACGGGATCTGCGGCGGGTACAGCGATGAGATTGGGTACAGAACGGAGGCGCGCGGGGTACGCACGAGCTGGAACTCGTTCTGGTGCCGCGTGTCGGGGTCCTCCTGCGATCAAATCAGCTCCGAAGGACCGTAGCTTTGGGGGGTACGGGATCGGACCTTCCAGCCGCCGGCCATGAAGACGGAGTCGGGGCCGCGGTAGTTCGAGTCAATCAGCGACTTCATCGTGAACGCGCCCCTGGGGTACAGTGAGCTCGGAAGGGGGGGGGGAGGTGGGAGTGAGGGGGAGTTATAATTAGGAAGGGAGAGCACCGCTCCCGGGGGTGGTAGTGCGTGCCGGGGAACCTGCGGGGGACGTGGTACGGGTTACGGGGCGGGGAGGGCGGGCGGGGGGTACGGCGCGCTTGACGTTGGGCTCGAAGAAGGGGCGTACGCGGCGGAACCACTTGAGGCTCATCAGCTCCTGCGGGGGATGGGGGGGAGGGGGGGGGGGGGGGGGGGAGGCCGGCTCAGCTTTCCTCTTTCCACTAAGAGAACTTGGAGCGGGAGGGGGGGTACAAGGGCACCTGGTCGAGGATGGCGATGTCGGGTCGGAAGCCCTCGCACAGCTGCCGGGTCGGAGGGAGGTAAGAAAGAGCACCTAGGAAGGAAAAAGCTGGGAGGTAGGAAGCAGGGCGGGTCGCGATAAGAATGAGCGCCTAAGAAAGAGGACAGGAAGCCGGGGCGGGCCTGGACGTAGCGGGCGCTGTCGACCAAATCATAGGGCAAGAAAAAGCAGTTAAACTTGCTAAGATTGCAATTAAAGATTGCAAACTTGCTACTAGGAAACCTTGGTATTGGTAAATCTTTGATAAGAAGCCGGGGCGGGGCGGGGCGGGCCTGGACGTAGCGGGCGCTGTTGACGATGAGATCGCCCTTCGTGAGGAGCGTCGCGTTGGCCGGCAGCGGCGCCAGCAGGCCCCGCCCGAACTGCCGAGGCGGCGTCAGAGCGAACAGCGAAGCAGACGGGGAAGCAAAGCAAACAGCGGCGGCACCTGCTCGATGTGGCGGGAGGAGTGGAAGTCCGAGCTGTGCCAGTGCCGCGCCGCCTGCCAGCCCGCGAGAGTCAGAGACGGGGCGGCCGGTTAACCTACAATGAAGAAGAGAGCTCGCCTGGAATGCGGGGAGGGCGACGCAGGCGAGCAGGAGCGCGGCCTGCGCCAGCCGCGCGCGGCCCGCGCCACCCTTCCTGGGGCGGCCCGTCCCGGCCCCGCCGCCCTTCTCCTCCTCCTTCCTCTTCTTCCCCCGCGCCCGCCGCTCCCCTTCCTCCTCCTCCTCGCCCTCCGCCTGCGGCCCCGGACCCTCCTCAGCCTCGAAGCCTCTGCAGACAGCTCCAGGCGGAGAAAGCCTGAAAGGAGGCGGAACGCACCGCTCCGAGGAGGCCGGAGAAGCCGGCGGCGATTTCGGAGAGGTCGGCCGCCCCGCACGCCAGCCACGAGAAGAAGACCAGGTTCGGCTGCGCGCGGGGGAGTTAGATCGCGACGGGGACTAAGCCCTGGGCCGACAGGGACTAAGAATCTTAGGATAAGATCAGCCAGCCCCCCTCCCCCGCCCCGCGCTCGCTCGCTCGCGCGCCTGCATCCAGAAGCGGGCGAAGATGCCCTGGAACTGCTCCTTCTCGAGCGGGAGGTTCGCCAGGTAGTTGAAGACCGCCATGTAGAACGCGTACCTGGGGGTACGCGTCAGGGGGGGGGGTAGAGGCTCTAGGGGCTCGACGACCGCGAGCCTAAGGAGAGGAGGAGAGGGGGCGGGGTACAGGGGCCCCTCAGCTTCGGGCTTCAGGGCCGCCCCAGGCGCGGCAGGAGGGAGGGAGGGAGGGAGGGAGAGAGAGAGGGCGGGCGGGCGCACGTGAGGAGGAGGGCGCGGCCGACGGGGAGGAGGCGATCGGGCCCGTCCCGCGGGTGCGGCGCCGCCGTCACGCGGAAGATCCGCATGAAGCCCACCGCCGCGAGCCTGCGGAGGGGACGATTCGTTCAGCAGGCGGCAGGCGGAGGAGAACGAAGGCCGTCTAGAAGGAGGAGGAGGATCTGAGGTTCTGAGTTGGTTCTCGCTGTGGGCTTCTGAGATGCTTTTGACGAAGGCCGATTATGAGAAGCAGGGGGCGGCGTTCAGACGAGGCGGGAGCCCGTGGAGGGACGTCCGTTCAGCAGGCGGCGGCGGAAGGCCGTTTGTACGAGGCAGGGGGCGGCGTCCCCTCGGGCCGCCCCAGAGAAGCATAGCCTAGCCGCCGCCTTCCCTCCTAGGGGGGCGCGGCGCGGGACAGGGCGCACGCGTAGCCGGGGTACGTGGCCTGGGGCGCGAGGTTGCGCGCGTAGAGGGCCAGCCGCTCCAGCACCGCGCCCAGGTTCGACCTGGGGGGGGGGGGGGGGGGGGGGAGGAAAGGGGGGGTAGAGCCCGTCAGCGGTGAGAACTCGGAGGGCAGAGCGATCGAATGAGAGGAGGCGGGAGGGGGGTTGGGGCGCACTTCTCGTCCATGTTGGCGAGGCGGAACGTGCCGTACTCCGAGCGCAGGAAGTGGCGAACGAAGCCCGCCGGCGTCGTGATGTCGCCCCAGGACCCTAAGGCGGCGGCCTCAGGGAGGCCTGGAGGGGGGCGGAAGTTGGAGGGGGGTACGCGCCCTCCGGGGCGTGCCAGGAGCCGAAGGGCATGTAGGCGTAGGGCGCCATACCCCCCGCGAAGAGCAGGCCGAAGCGGAGGAGGGCGGGGAAGTTCCACAGGTCCCGCCGCCCCGCCCACAGGACGCAGAGCGCCTGGGAGGAGGGGGGGAGGGGGTACGCGGCGTTAGGGGCGACGGGGGGAGGAGGGGGGAGGGGGGTACAGCGTGGACGCGCCATGGGGATGCCGAAGAGGACGATGGTGTGCTGGTTGGTACCCCCAACGCCGAAGGTGAACGCCCCGGCGTAGGCGACCCACCTGGCTCGATCCGATCGCAAGCGAGCGATTCGAATTCAAACCGCAGATTTGATCCGCGCGCACCGCTCGCGGTACTTCAGGTACCGAATGAAGAAGTAAAGGAACACGGAAACAATCGCATTGTTCAGCGCGAAAACCTCGGCCTGCGCGTGTCGATGAGATTTGATCGCGCTCGGCGGGCGGCGACGGCGCGCCTGCGTTGAGTAGAGCCACGCGAGGGGCGAGAAGGCCCACATCAGCGCGCCGAGGAGGGCCGCCGGGTGGTTCTGCGTCCACGTGGCCGCCGCTGCCAGCAGCCCCGCGCTCGAGGAGGCGCCCAGCACGGCGCTCATCAGGTTCATGCGCCAGGCGACGCTGCCGAAGGGCCGGAACAGCTCGATGAAGAGCCGGCCGAGCATTACGAACGTCGGGTAGCCTGCGCGGCGGCAATCGGCTCAGCTCGCGGCGGCGGCGGCCGAGAAGGCGCCGCCGCGGCGCGAACCCGGCGGGTGGGCGATGCCGAGTCTGCACGCGGAGAGAATGAGCTCCCCGCTGTCGCCGCCAGGCACCGAAGGGTAGAGGCAGCGGACGTAGACCGCCAGCGACACGCAGAAGACCAGGCCGCAGAGCAGCCGGAGCTCTCTGCGCGAGCGTGAGCTGCGCGCGACGTAGCGCTTCCGAAGCGCAGCAAAGGCGTGCCGCTGCGCGTAGGAGTCCTCCAAGTACGGCACCGGCGCTCCGTCGTCCGCGGACCACGCGCGGAAGGCGTAGCGGGTCGGGAGCGGTTTCGGCGGTTCCTCCGCCTCATCGGCAACCGGCGGCGGCGTGCCGGCCGCCGGCGAGGCCCGCACGTCCTCCCTCCTCCTTCGCCTCATCGCTCTCGGTTGGCGCTGTACCCCGGTTAAGCCGACTTAGCCCGCCCGGGCCCCGACGACCTCTACGCCAATTCTTGGCTGAGTATGATCCCTCTCACTGAACCACGTGAAGCAACCGTGAAGCGTGTACAGAGTGGTTTAGATTATAGTGCGCCTTCTCGGAGGCCCTAGCTTACTAGGCATAGCGCTAGCTACAGCTGCAGCTCACTTCGCTGCCCACCTCTGATCTCTATTCTCGTCCCTGGGTAGTCACTCCCTTTCCCGCGTAGGATCTTTCCTGTGCTGCAGCTCTAGACTTAGTCCCCGGGGTAGCGTCTCCAGTTATTTCCATATCCGAGCTCCACCCGGTCCGATGTCCGAAAGGCTTAGTCCCGTAGGTTCATCTCTCGACTTGACACAGATGGACACCTCAGCTATATCTCTAGCCATTTGTCTCGGTGTGTGCGAATTCATTTACAAGCTGCCAGTGCTCGTCCCGGACACACGACTCGGCCCGGCCCGAGTCTAGATCTATATCGATTGCGATATCTCCGGAGGCTCTCGCAGCGCTAGCACTCTAGATCTCGGCTCGGCGTTTCGGATTCAAATGATTGCCATGATTGGAGCCCCGTCACGGCGTGCCCGTACCCTGCCGGCGCCGCGCCAGGCTTTCCGAGGATGGCGCCGGCGCAAGCGGCGCTGGCGGGCCCTCTCGCAGCTAGCGCCGCGGCGCTAGCGCTGCAGCTCCCCCTCACTGAGCTCCGAGCAACGCGCGATAGCGAAGTCGACTATGCGTTCGACGTTTACGTTATTAACATCCGGACATCCCGTTCTCCCCTTCTTGCGGTATGGTGTACATGTTCTGGTCGGAAGGAGGGACCATAAGTACAAGGAACGTACCATGCTCGTATTAGGAGCGTACCAGGTACGTACTAGGATCGTACCAGGGACTGACTTGTGCTCCTGGGCGTTTCTGATTCAAGTGAGGCTGATATGATCTGAGCTCCATGTGATCTGAGCCTCACATCATACGGAGCGTAGTCCAGACGTATAAAGAGCTCGTCTCCAGTCGTAGCTAGACACTTTTAGATGGGTAGAAAGATGTTGTATGAACGTGGAACATTCTGGAACATTCTCGAGCCCGAAGCACCTGCAGTCTCTAAGCTAGGAGGCGCTAGCAGGGGCCGCGCACTGTCCGAGGCAGTGCGCAATCACGCCTTGACAATGGTCGCATTTAATTCTCCTCTTTAGCTTGAAAAAGCTTCTTGCGACCAACAGCGCCCCCCATTAATCGCTCTCGATCTCAGCGCATCCAGTCGGACATGACGAGCCTCCGGGAGCTTGCTGTGTACGGGAAGCTGCGCCCCCCCGCTGCTCGTTAACGTTGATGTCGCAGCCGCCCTCTAGATCTGCGGCCGCCTGCAACGGCTGCGGACGACCGTGCTCGAGCAGGACGTCGACGATGTGCGCACGTGTACGTATGCATTCTTGCGATTAAGAACACATTACTGTTTTTCTAGATCTAGAGGCGAATTCGAAACCCCTTAAGCTTCTAGAGCTAACACCGTATGCACTGCGGCAGCTGGAAGCGCGTGCGCGCGCTCTGCAGATGGAGAACTCCCAGGGCGCGAAAGTCGAGGTCGAAATGAAGAAAGTACGCGAAAACGAATACATGTACAACCCGTTCCACAAATTCTACTTCGCGTGAATTGCAGACTTGCAATTTATATTAAGCTTGCAAAGAAACGTATCTTATTGCAGACTCTATTAATTGCAAAAATCGAAACGCGCTCTGCTGCTTGGTCCTCGCTACAGCTATTCGTACGTAAAATAATACATTACTAAGTTACGAAATGCACACGCTGACAGTGACATACGTTTACATTGCTCGCTCTAACGAGTTTGCGAAAACTCGAGCCGGGGCTCGGCATACTGAAAATACAAACTCATGCATACGAAATGTGGAGGGCGCTGGAGGCCTAGGCGCAGCTCCATGTAGAATTCGAATTCGAATATATATCAATTCGACGCATCACTAAATTGCGATTAATATTGGTCTACTGAATGGAGCAGACCTTGGAGCCTTCGCTCTTTCTAGAGCCGGCGCCTTCGCTCTTGCTCGCTACTTTAAGCGTGGTCTCGGTCGTCATTGACTCCACTGCTATGGTCATCTTCTTCTCAGCTTGCTGCAGCTTTTCTACCATCGCCTCCAGCTGCGCTGCCTTGGACCGCAGCATTTGCAGCTCCTTTTCTTTCTTCGCCACCTCCGCTGCCAGAGCCGCCGCTTTTTTCCGCTCCTTTTCCAGCTCCTCTTTGACCGCTGGAGGTACTGCTGGCTTCGCTGGCGCAGGCGGCGGCACCGGTACCGGCACCGCCTTCGCGCGGCGCACCTCCTCCAGCTCCCGTTGCATCGCCTCCTGCGCAACGTAATGCTCAATAAATTTATGGAAATACCCAGGGAGCGCCATATATAGCAGGTTTATATATGTAAACCTTCTCGCGCTTCAGCGCCTGCAGTTCGCTTAGGACGGCCTCGTTGACGTGGTGCGCGGCCGGAGCCAGAGCGGCGGCGGTGCGGAAGCGCGCGCCGGAGCGGCCGCTCGTGGTCGCTGCAGCCCACTTCGCGTCGAACGGCGTCGGCTCAGTCGCGTCCGGCTGCCCCGTCACTCGGAATGTTATCGCTGCTCCAAAGGTATGGTTAGATCATGGTCAGAATTCGAACATAGCTCAAACAAATTTAAAGTGCGTAATTAAGCGTTGGGTATGGGGGGGCGCACCATCGCTCTTGAGGTAGCGGACGAAATCGGCGGTGACGGGGTCGATGGTGAACTGCCGCCTGTCGACGTCATTGATCACGCGGTCAGCTACAAAATACTCGAGTGTGTGTGTATCAGCATTTATGGTTAAATTAAAAGTAGAGTTTTTTGAGATTATCAATCATGGCAGTAGATTTAAAGGCAGTTTATAAAGGTAAGTACCTGTAGTTGAAGGCGGGATTTGTGCTCCGCGTCGCGAAGTATTCGGTGCTGTATTCTTCATCGCCAGTGTAAATTCGATAAGTGACCCGCACCTACCACGTGCACCGGGGAGACCGCATTAATATTCGTGAGTGCACATGGTAGGCGAGGGCTTGGCAGATCTAGAATGCCGCGAGTACCTTGTTGCAGTTCTGAGCTGGAATGTTCTGGAGGAAGGGTATGGAGACAATGAAGTCCATGCGCTTTCCCACCATCGACATTGGGTTGTCCACCCCTGCAGACGGGAGATCCGCGGTCACGCAAATATATATAAGAGGGCCATCAATGGGCCAAACGCGAAAAGGCAACTCCGAGAGCTCGAGACTCGGAAGTGACGCTTGGATTGCGGAGGTTCTTATAACCTCCGGGTCACAGCTGGGGGGTACCGTAGACGAGGCTGGTGATCACCATGATCGCGACGATCGCGATGACGATTCCGATCACGACGATCGCGAAAACGAGACGATCGCGACCATTTTCGATCGCGATTTCGGGGAGGGGGTCCATTTTGGGCCGGGGTAGAGAAAATAAATGCGAAAAGGCCGAAAAGTGCGTTTTTCACGCGTGAAATCGATCGAAAACTTGGGACTTGGGACTTGGGACTTGGGACTTGGGAAGAGTTAAAATCAGAGTCTGGACCCAAAAGCGGGGAAATTTTCGGACGGGGAGAAAAATGTCAGGCAATCTCTATTACGATTTTCCCTTTGAGTTGAATATGGCATTCGAAAGGTTGCGCGAGTTCTGGCGTTGGCACCTCACGGGACATGACATCCCCGACGTAACACCAGAGCCCAACTTACAGGGCGTGCTTGAAGTCATCCGTCAATATCCGCGTCGATTCAATGAATGGATTGAGTTCCACGCGACGAGCCGTTTCCAGAGCCTCCCCGAGGCCATACGCGAAAATTTCGTGAGGCTGGTGGGACCAGGCTACGACAACCCTAACAATCATAGACCACGCCCAGCTGGCGTGACACGCGAAGCTCGAGAAGACCGTAGACTTTTCCGCAGGGAATTGAGAGAGGATAGACGGAGGCTTTCAATGGGGCTCCCGCAGATTGTGAGGGGGTACAGCCCGGATTACGAGACTTACCAAGAATTGTACGGCTTCGAAAATCCCTTTGAGAGGGCACTACCAGGGTGAGGGGCCAGGGGGGCCCCTGAGGGTGTACCCCCCATCCGAGACTCGACCTTCGGCGGACGCACTCGGGCGATTTCCGTCAGGCCGGCTCCCTTTTTCTGCCTTGGGTCCAACGCTAAATTTGGCTTTTTTCAGGCCAGTTGGCAACGTTTTCCGTTGCGAACTAGACCGCGAAAAAAATCGCCCACAAAACCGCGGTCCGCCGCCATTTTGGCTCACTCTTGAAACGGGTTCGCCGCCTTCTCTCAGCCCAAGGAATCCCCGCCTCTCCGAATTTTCACAAGTCCGCTCTCTCAGTCACCTCACGTTTTGCCTTTGCTGATCTCTCTTCCCTTTGCGCAGATGTCGATTCCCTCTGAGCTTGTCGAGGACCTTGCCAAGGCCCGTGAGATGTGGGCTAAGTCCCGCGATTGGCCTACCCGTGAAATGGAGAAGCGTGCCCGCAAGCTGGGGTACCTCTACCAAGCTCACAGCGGAGAAGGCTTCCATACCATCAACCTCAACTTTGTATCCTCCCTTCTGCCCAAGTCCAAGCAACCCAAGCCCGAGCCCAAGCCCGAGCCCGTCGACGTGCCCCCGTCCCCGGCTGGGTCAAGACTCCCACTGGCTGGGGCGACCCCAAGCTTTTCGCCGAGTCTGCCGCCGAGACGCTCGCCTGGGCCTATCCCCCTCAAGTCTTCACGAATTACCCCCCTCCGTCATCGTCGTCATCTGCCCCTCAGCCCGTCGCCGAGCCCGCTCCCGAGCCAGTCGATGACGCCGAGTCCGAGGCCTCTGACGCCGAGTCTGACATCAACGACTTTATCGACTTTGACGTGCCGATTCCATACGACTCTGAGTCCTCTTCCGACTCTGAAGGCGACAACGAAAACCCGACTCGCAAGCGCCGCATTATCAAGACCAAGTCAATCGTCAAGAAGAAGTTCATGGAGACCACGTCATTCACCGACAACTCCGAGCGAGTCAAGAATCCCGCCAAGGAACACGAAAAAGACTTGAAGATCGGCGCTGGCATTGCCCGTTCTCGCGTGACGTCACACTTCAGCAAGCGCCTGACTCAGCACGTCAAGACCATTGAGAAGCGCATCATCGCCAAGCGCGAAATGGCCGAACTCCGACGCAAGTTGCGTCACGAGCGCCTTCTTCGTCGCGAGATGACGCTGGCCAAGATTGCCGAGCGCAAGAAGAAGGAGTCAGCGGAACTTAGGGCGCGCGTCGAGGCTCAGCAGCGGCGCGAGGCAGAGGCGGCAGCGGCCTTGGCGGCGCAGCGCGAGCAGGAGCGGCAGGACTTAGTGCAGGCAGCGCAGGCCCTTCCCCGCATTCCCCTTAAGTCCGCGCCCGAGGCCCCGATTGACTTGGTTTCCGACGATGACTCTGATTTTGAGATGCTGTAAATAGTATTGCGTCATTCCATTGTACATACTTGTAAAAATTGGCCGACTATTTTTACTTGACCTTGGTGCTCGGACCTTGGGGCTTGGTGCTTGGGGCTTGGGGCTTGGTGCTTTGGAAGCGTTACTCTCAGAGTCTGGGTCCAGACTTTCTCTGGATCTGCGAGTTTGCCGCGCCAAGTCATTAACCATCGGGCAGACTTAGAAAGGGGTACTGCATTTTGCATACGACGTTTCCGGTGACATTCCAGGTGAGATTTCGAGAGAGGTAGAGTCTGAAATGTCGACAGAGTTTTCGAGAGCGATTTCAAGCGAGATGTCAAGAGACAGAGGGTACGAGAAGTCGTAAGAGTAAAAAAGACTACGAGTAAAAAAGAGTATGAGGGGTGGTACGACTAAAAAAGACTACGAGTAAAAAAAGTCCGTAGAAAAACTCACCTGACTTGTCTGACAAATTTCTGATCCTGGAGAAAGTCTGGGCCGGGACCCTGAGAGAAACGCTTCCAAAGCACCAAGCACCAAGCACCAAGGTCCGAGCACCAAGGTCCAAGGTCCCCGGTCGAACATTTTCTGAGCCTAGGGCAAAATGGCCCTGCTCAAGTGCACCGACTCCCGCGACCTGCCCTACAACGTCCTGGTCAACTCGGACGTGCCCCGGAGTGCGATGGAGTTTCCCTGGCGACTGGACAGGGGCAGGGTGACCAAGACCTTCGGGAGGCGCAAGCACTACCTCTCCCAGCTCATCCTCGGGAAGCCGCCACGTGGACTGTACGTGGAGCACATCAACGGCAACCCGCTGGACTACAGGAGGGAGAACCTGCGCTGGGTATCGATGTCGGAGATCCAGAAGAAGAGGAGGGAGGGTACGAGCCTGCAGCAGAAGAGCGAGGAGATTGCGGAGATGATGGAGGCAGCGCAGGCGCTGGTGCAGCTCAGCCAGTCTAGACGCTAGTGGTGTGAATCTTAGTGTCGTACTCGCGACCGATCGTGGCCCAGGATACGTAGTTTGTAGACGTGCCGTTTGCAGGGTTGGTGGTGGCAGTCGTGTAGTCGGCCTCTGCTTCTATCAACTCGGCCATGAGGGTAGAACCCACGACCATTCCAGAGGTAGGCATACCCGCAATGTTGTTGTACAATTTGAAAGTGAATTTCGTGAAGAGGAGCCGGGGCCAGAGCTGGGCACGGGGATTCGAGGAATCATAGGAAAACGAGGTACCCGAGACTCCACCCGTGGTGGCATTCGTCATCATTTCCTTTGCGGTCATCTTCCAGAGATTGTACATCTCAAAGGGGACGGCCTGCGTGGTCTTGTGAGTGGCATCGATGGCGGTGCCGTCTATGTGGGTCTTGGAGCCGCCGTTAAAGGTGCGAGTGAGGGCGGTGTTCGCAGTGAACTTGAGCTCGAGCACTCGGATTGCGGGCCGATCCGGCACGGAGGGCTCTATCTTTTTCAGGAGGCCAGAGAGCCAGAGGGCCTCCGCCTCGTCCGCGCTCACACCCGAGTCGATGTCAAAGTACACGTACACGGAGCAGGAGGCGGGATTCTCGAAATCGTTGGAGGTGACGCGCAGCATGATCGGATTCTGGATCTTCACGGTCAGCATGGAGGCGTAGCTGCCGTCCCAGACCACGGAATCCGTCCCGGCGTTGGCCGCTGCGACATCGCCGTAGAAATCGGGGGTGGGCAGCACGGTCTTCACGATGGTGCTCGAGGTGGAAGGCATTTTGCGACCTCGGATGAGAAAGATTATCCGTAGAAGAGGGCGATGTCGTTGCCGATGCCCGAGAGGCGGGCCGCGGGCTGCACGGCGTCGGAGCCGGTGGTGTGCCTGTAGGAAATCGAGCACTCGCGCAGCTCCGCGCAGAGGCTGGCGCCCGTGCTGAAGTGGGGCTGGTCGGCGGCGTAGGGCAGGGGGAAGACCTGGAACTTGAAGAAGGTGAAGGGGAAGCGGGGTAGCCCGGAAGCGCGCGGGTTGCCGCCCGTGTAGAGGGCTCCCAGGGTGGCGGGACTCGGATTGAATTTCGTGAAGAGCACGTCGCCCTTGAGCGTACCCCGCGCAGTAAACGCACCCGTACCCGGCAGCGCGGTATCGGTGTACTGGTTCACGGTGGGGCCGTACCCCGTCTCCCTGAACTTAACCTCGAGACAGCGCAGGACGTTGGCCGTGGCCGTGGCGGGCGCCACCCTTTTCACGAGGCCGGATTCGTGGAGCAGCTCAATGACCTCTGCGCTGAGAGTGGACGGGTCGAAGAAGAGCTGGTAGGAGTAGATCTTGGGCGTGGCGTAGGCGTTCTGAACGGCTTGAATCACGACGGGATTCTGCAGGAAGACGTCGACGTAGCTGCCGGAGGGGATGCGCGCGAAGTTTGAGTTGTTGTTGCCGGCGTCGAGGGAGTTGAGAGTCTGGTACCAGTTGGAAGTCATTTACCCCGGGGCAGATATTTTTTCGGATCGTAGAGGAAAATGCCCCGCTTTGTATTCGTGAAGAAACAGGTGGTGCAGGCTCCGCAGTACGGCGTGGAGCCGATCTCGCTCACTGTGGGCAGGCCCCAGGTGCGATCGGGCTCCGTGCTCAACAACGGGGGCGGTACCTACGGATTTCGACTGAACTGGGGTGCTGTCACCAACGCCGTCAAGTACAAGGTGTACAGGGCGACGAGCCTCAATGGCACCTGGACGCTGGTGAACACTGTGAACGCCCCCACGCTCACGTACACGGACACGCCCTTTAATTTTGGCGAGCTACGTCTCTACCGGGTGGCCGCGGTTCGCGAGCAGGGCAGCAGCAGCACGGGCTCCGATGGCAAAGCCCCACCCACAACCTACGCACAGTCGCTTCTCTACACGCACGAGGGCACTACAAGCAATTACATTCTCTTCCAAGGCCTGAGCGGCTTCAACCCTCAGATCGAGGCGTACACCACGCTCACAACCGCCACGGCCCAGACCTACGGCGATTTTATTGCCGGGGCGGCCCCGCGTCTTCCGGCTTCCCGAAACCCGCCATCGTCGTCACAATCAATTGGGTGGCCATGGAGGGCGCGGACTCGATTCGAATTTACAGAGACGGCACCCCTATCGGATTCGCAAGCAGCGCCCTAGCTACCTCGTACATCGACGATAGCACTGCCCTTGCGTGGGGTACGGAGTACTCCTACCAGGTGGCCGGCATCGTGGGCGGGTCGAATACGAAAAGTCCGATCCGCTCCCGGTCTGGACGACGCCGAACGCGCCCACGAACGTGACGACGACTGCGCCCGACGACATAGAGCAGCCCGTCAGCCTCAGCTGGACGGCGCCAACGGGGGCGACGGGGTACAAGATCTACAGGGACGGGGCCTACCTCGCAGACTCCGCGACCAACTCCTATAGCGACGCGACCACGATCTGGGGTACGGGGTACGAGTACCAGGTCTCCGCGACGAACTCGGGAGGGGAGGGACCGAAGAGCATTGTGGCGTATGTCACCACGGATCCGGCGGCGCCCACGGAGCTCACCGCGACTCCGACGGCGGGGGCCGCCCAGCCAGTGGTGCTTGCCTGGTCGGCGCCGGCGACGGGCGTCACCGTCTCCTACAACATTTACAGGGACGGCGTCTTTCTCGCGAACGACGTCAGCAGCCCCTATTCGGACGCGACGACCGCGTTCGGGACGACCGCGTTCGGGACGACCTACACTTACACCGTCAAGGGCGTTAACCAGATTGGCGAGGAGGGGCCTGCCTCCAGCAGTGCCTTTGCGACGACAATTGACAGTTTTATGGACAGCGCCACCATTTCAACGGCCACCAAGAATGCACTGGTGGCCGCATACTCAACCCGAAGGGTTCGGCCCTCTTATGTCGGACCCACGCTCCGTCTGCGTCGCAGCGATGGAATTACCGCCGATTGGTACGCTGACTATTCAGGCGTCTTGAATTCTGCGTACGATCGGTCTGGAACAAGTTACACGACTTGGGTGACGGGGTACACGGCAACTGTTCAGACAATGTACGATCAGACGGGGGGTGGGAGGCACGCGACCCAGGATACAGCATCTTTGCAACCTCGCTATACGAGTGGCCGGGTGACATTCGATGTCGGCAGCTCCCATTATCTGCAAGTTCCCTACTCTGCAGCCCTCAATACCTCGACGTACTCGGTACTTTGCTCCTGCCTTTTCACCGCTACGACAACAGGAACTTATTGGACCCCTGTAGCATCCCGCGGCATGTTCACGGGCTACTCGTTGTACAGGAACAATGGCGTGTTTCTGTCCTACACGGGCAATGGCTCTGCGTGGACTGATTTCGGAACGAGTGCAGCGAATGCAGGTACGCAGTATAAGATTGCCGTAGGGTACAATGGCACGACACACTCCATTCGCGTGGGCTCAACCGTAGAAACAAGGACAGCCGGCTACGCTCCAAACACGCAGTATCCCCTGCGCATTGGAGCGGGTGTCACCGAGTCATCCCCCGCGCACCTCTGGAACGGCTGGGTCGACGATGTGCTCTTCTTTAACACGTTTATTACGGACGCCAGTGCCGTTCACGCGCTCATGTAAAATCTTATGTGGAAGAACAACAATCAGGGTATTATTGTATTTGTGCGGTAATCGCTCATCAGACAACCTTCACGATAATTAGCGCCTGCGTATCTGAAACGACTCGAATGATTCTACCGACGGCGACCCTGTACTGGTCGAAGGATGGGGCGGCCACGGCCTGGGCGGCGATTGCTCCGTTGGGTCCTGGGGTGGGTACCACGTAATCTCCCGGGCCCCCACCGCTGACGTTCACGGGGACCTGTCCACAGAATGCAATCCGATCGACCAGCTGCCGATTCGCCTCTGCCGCTGACTCCCAGGCGGCGCGGGCGGCTTCGTAGGTTGCGAGGGCGGTGGGGTCGTCCGTTTCCGGCTTCAGGGGGGCCATTCCAAGGGACTGGCCCCAGGTATCGCCCCCTACGAAGGATGGGTTGGTGCTCTTCACCACGAACGTGACGGCCTCCGTAAATTGATTGGTTAGGAGTCCTGAGCCGTTCACCCCACAGATATCGCCCTTGTTGAAGGCAAAGTCGTTGGATTTCTTTAGCATGTACTCTGCGTAATCGCTTCCTGCGGTGTTGACCGTGCCCCCGGCTGCGATGGAGCGACCTGTCGTAGACCCGAGGGCAGCAACAAAGAAAGGGCAGGCCGCTGTATCGTTCCATAAGGTCACGGTGGCTTGATCGGCCACTTTGTAGTTTTTCACGCCCATGTAGTGTCGGTTGTCGAAATCCCACCACAGGCTTGCCCATTGTCCGCTTCCGACGTCTTTGCTTTTAACGTTCAAGACGGAAGTTGCGATGGATGTCGGCGCACCGATAGTTGCATTGGACAGATTAGCGGTTCCGGTTATGTTAGGGGAGTTGAGCTCCGAGACTGCGTTGACGACGCCGGTAACCGTCGCAGCCCCGTTGACTCTCAATCCCCCGACCACGTTAGCGCCCCTCCCTGCACGTACAAGGCCGCATTCGCCTCCCATCTGCGTTGTTGAACGTCAGGGCGTTTGTGGTGTGACCACTCCCGTCCCAGGAGCCGTTCGTGACGGTGAGCCTCTGCGTCTTCACGCGCCCCGGCACGGCCGATCCGCCCTCCCGCGTGCGCATCTTATCGCAGCGCAGCTCGCCGACTCGCACGAGATCGGCCTCGGAGAAGGGACGGCCGTGGCGTTGTAGGGGTCTCGGTGGCCTGGTCCCCGAGGGTGGTCTCCTTAATCGTGTGATCGCCCTTGTGATTCACGCTGGCAGCGTAGGTGAATAGAGGGACGGCGACAGACATTTTTGGATTGCATCAGAAAATCGATTACATAAGCAGCTTGCCGATCGCGGTCCAGTGAATGAAAAGCTGGACAATTTGGGTGGGTGTGACCGTCATTCTGGGCTGGAATCTCACTTTAACTGTAAAGCCAGTATGACTCACCGCCGTGACGTTGGTCCCGTAGAAATCGACATCCGTGCTGCCGCCAGGATTGATGTCGAACGAGGGGGTTACGTTAATAACCGGCGTCGGGTTTGCTGGGGTCCCCAATCCGCCTCCAGTGTCGTACGCCTGTCCGAATGTAATGTTGAACGTCACCGTGTATGTTGAATTGATGTTAAACTCCGTGTACGCAGCGTACGAGTGGAAGGACGTGCCGTGCGTTATGTACGCATCCATGTTCACGTTTCTGTGCCCGTGGCCGGTGAGCGAGTACTCTGCGTGACTGTGCGTAGAGGGGGGGAAGGTGAGAGGCTTCCCCGTAACTTGAGTTTCCCAGTCCACGTTGTGGCTGTGAGTCGAGGGGGGGAAGGTGGCTGGCCTGCCCGTAACTTGGGTTTCCCAGTCCACGGTGATGTTCGACAAGTCGGGGGCCGTCCAGTCGCTGATTTCGGAGAGGGTGTGCCTGTGACTGGCGTGGGGGTATGTACTCGGCTTCCCCGTGATGCTATCCCACGCCCACGTCGTTGGCTTTCCGCTCAGATCCGCATAAGCACCCGTGTGCGCCACCGTCGCCAGCCAGGGCTGCACGACGCCAACGGTGCTGACGGGCTGGTTGACGGGGTACTCGAGCAGCGATGCGTTCACTTCCGTTGGCTTCCCCTTCAGATCCGCGTACTCGCCCGTATGGGCCACGGCCGCCAGCTGGGGCTGCACGACGCCCACGGTGCTGATGGCCTGGCTGGGCCCCGAGGGCACGTGCCACTCGTAGTTCTGCGCCGCAAACACGGGCTGGCCGGGCGAGGGTGCCCAGTACTCGACGCCCTTGGCCACCTCTTTCCTGTACGGCGCCGCCGGCCTGTCCATCAATTTATCGACGTACGCCTTGGGTACCAGCCAGTTGGCCTTGGGACTCTGCGAATTAATCCCGTTGTCTATGAAGGCCCCGTAATTCCTGAAGGCCTCGGCCTCCCACCAATCCTGCATGCGGAAGGTACCCGGAATCTCGAGGCGCGAGTTGGCGTCGGCCAGGCGGGCCACCTGCGCCCCTCCGTTCGACGAGACGCCCGAGTGTCGGATGGCCGAGCCGAATTCGCGCCTTAGGGCCTCGATGTGATTGATCCTGTTGAGGCCCTCCTGGTAGACGGCAATTAACACGCGCTTCCTGTTCTTGGCCTCCGCCGTCACCATTTCCTTCAGATCCAGCATCACCTGCTTTAGGCCGATGTTCAGGGCCAGCAGCCCATCCTGCATTGTTTCCGTGAGCTGCGATAGGTAAAGCACCGTCGCGCGATCGATTTCGAGCAGAGTCTTCTGGTCCTTGGGGGTACGGTAATCGTTGATTGCGTTGTCAAGCGCGTGGATGAACTTCTGCAGGCTTTCGGGCTGCTTTTGGTTTCCCGCATCCATCTTCAGCATTTCGATCTCCATGATGAGTCTCATTGCCCCGTTGTCGCCGCCCCTTCCGGTGAAAACGCCCATGGGGTTGTCGCCTAACTCACCCTCGATTCGCCGAATTCGCATCCTCAGTTGCTCGGCCTCGGAGCCAAAGGTCTCGATGCCCCACTCGACCATGTCCTGTGCGATCTTACCAATGAACTGAATCGTATCGGCCGCCCAGTTGATGGGGTACATAAAAAAGTTTTTGATGATGGTACCCACGTCCCTCTTGTTCAGGATGTCCACGAAGACGCCGGCGATCATTCCTGCGAGAATCGACAGGCCCATGCCACCCACGAACCCGATTTTCATTCCGGGCTTCAGGAATTGGAGACCGGAGGTGAGCCCCTGCTGAATGCCAAACGAGCCCACGGTCATGATCATGCTGTCGCGGAAGTTGTCCATGAACTGCGCTTGCGTGATCTGTCCGCTCTCCAGGGCTTGGTACGACGAGAGCAGCCCGCCCAGCGCCGTCAGCCCGAGGCCGGCCGCCCCCGCCCCCAGTCGTCTGCCGAACCTCGAGCCCGTACCCCCGAGCCCGGCGCCCACCAGGTCGATGCCCGCCCCCTGAAAGAGGTCGGCCATGCCGAAGGGCATGCCGTCGTTGTTCGCCGTACCCGCCGCCGAGAAGAGGGTCTCTGCGCTGAGGGCCTCCTTTGCCACCCCGGGCCGCCTTGCCCTCGGGCGCCCCAGGTAGGCGTCGCGCTGCTCTTTGGTGGTGAATCGCTCGAGGTCGAAATCGGCAAGGGCGTCGGCGGTGGCGCGGTTCCAGTCGCCGTAGGGCATGAGGGCGTTGCGCAGAATAACGTCCGAGTCGCCCATCACGCGCCTGTCGAGCGTCTGGAATACGCCCTCGGAGGGCAGGCGAGCTGTGCCCGGGCGCATTTCCTCCACGGAAACGTCGTCCCTCTCCGCGAGCGTGATATCGTCCGGGCTGGCCGAGCCCACGCCCGCGCCCTCGTCGGCGTAGGCCCTTCCCCTCCTTTTTAACAGTTGATTGGCCTCCCGTTTCAATGCTTGGTACTCTGTCTCTACCTTGGTCTTTCTTGCCTCTTCCTCTGCCGCCTTGCGCTCTGCGATCTTCCGCCTCTGCTCTTCTATCTCGGCGTTGCGTCTCGCCGCGTTCTCCTTGGCTTGCTGCTTCCGCTCTTCGATCACCCTGTTTGCGTACTCCTTGTCCGCTTGGGCCTTTCTGTAGCGCTCCTCGATCTGACTCTTGGCCTCGTCTCCTCTCTTCCTTAGATCGCCTATGAACGCCGTTGTATCTATGTAAAGCTTGTATTTGGCGGGTGGATGCTCACGTTTAAAGGCCTCCAGATCGCGCACCATGGCGTCGTACTGTGCAAGCCCCTCCGCTGGAATGACGGCTCTTCGCTTTTCCCAAAACTTGCTCAGCTTCTCCACGTAATTGATCATGCCGACGTACGCGCTCTGTGCGCCGATGCTCACCGTTTTCGGATTGGCTCGCAGCTCTGCCACAAACTTTCCCTTTTGCATCCGGTACAGTGACCATTCCAGGGCTCCCCGCCATAGGCTCACTTCCGTCCGCAGTTCGCGGTGCATCTCCTCCACGTCGCCGTATGCTATCCAGATGGCATCGCTGATGGGCCTCTGAACAGCCTGACGCTCAAAGTTTTTCCACTTCTCATCGGCCATCTTTCTCCTCAGTTCTTCGGCGTCTTTCTGACCCCTTCCCGTCAGCTGATCCATAACGTAGCTAAAGTCGCGCATGTTCTCTTCCATGGCGCGGACCCTGTCCCCTGATGCTTTTCCATCTGCGAGTTTTTTGAGCTCCGAGCGGTAAAAATCCATCTGCGCCCCCCTGAACGTCTCCAGTCGTCGCTTACGCTCCGCTACCTTCGGCTCCTCCAGCCGTGCAAATTCCTCGTCTGATGCAGTTTGCATTGCCTTCAGTCGTTCCTCTTCTGTCTTGGCAGCTGCCTCCTCGTCCGCCCTGCGCCGCTGCTCTAACGCGTCGAAGAGGGCCCTCTGATCCTCGAGCGTGAGGCCAATGAGCTCTTCCACCTGGTCGCTCCTACCCAGCCGCGCGAAGGGCAGCCTCTCGGCGGCCGGCCTCGGATCGGGCCTCGGCGTCGTCTGCGTCTCGGCCGTCCCCATGGGCGAGCGTGCCTCTGCGGTGGCCGCGTACTTGAGCAGCCTCTGTGCCAGCCCGTCCGCGTTGGCCTTGAATTTTTTCGACTGCTGGTCCGCGCGCTCGGCGGCCTCCTTTAAATTTTTGATTTCCTCCCGGAGCCTGTTCGCCTCCTGCACCGCCCCCGTTTGCAGCTCTCCTGCCTTTCTCCTCGTTTCCTCTTCCTCTTCCAGCAGCTGCCTTCTCGTTTCTGCCTCCTTTTCCAATTTCTTCTTCCTATCCTCGATCTCTTTCCTCTGCGCCTCAAGCAGCTCGGTGCCTGCGGTCAGCGCTTCAATTTCCTGCAGCTTTTTCGCCTTGGCGGCTTCCCTTTGCTCGTTTATCCTCTTCAGCTCCTCCTCGGCATCGAGTATCATTTTTGTGCGCTCTTCCGCGACCTGGCGCTCTGCCGACCTTAGCGCCGTGAGGGCGCTCTCTTCTTGCCTTTGCGCGTCTGTCATCAGCTTGTTCGCTTCCGCCTTCTTCTCCGCGACCTCTGTCATTTCCTTGTCTTTCAGCTCGCTCCATTGCTTCTTTTCGTTCTCGAGTTTGTAGTACTCGCGCTGCGCGTCCTCGGTATCGAATTTAATGGGGGGTCTCGCGTTCAGCTCGTCGATTTGCCTCACGAACCCTTCCGATCCTTGTAGTATTTGATGCCGCCTACGATGAGGGCGCCCCCGAAGATGGCCGTTGAAGTGGCGAGGCCTGCTACCTTATCCATGCCTCCCCGCCTGAGCCGCCGCCACCCGAGCCGCTGCTGCCCCCGCCCCCGCCCACTGGCGTGCCGCTGGAGCCCCCTCCGCCCCCCGTGCCTGTACCCCCACCCCCGGTGCCTGTACCCCCACCCCCGGTGCCTGTACCCCCACCCCCGGTGCCTGTACCCCCACCTCCCGTGCTTCCACCACCCGTACCCCCACCCGGAATCGCACCCGGCACCTTGGGCCCGCCGATGATGTCGTCGTACAGGTGGCGGTGCGCCCAGTCCGTGATGTCGGCCTTCACGTGCGGGTGCTTGACGAGGGCGTACCTCTCGTCGTGGAAGTGGTCCTTCAGCGCCCAGTTCTGCGTCTTCGCCCAGTCCGAGCGATCGGGGAGCACGTCGGGCGCCGTCGGGATGCGGCCCCCGCCCGTCGTCTCCGGCGTCTCGCCCGTCCTGTCGGCGCTCAGGGCGCGGATGTTGACCTTGAAGTGGTCGAACCACGCGAAAAACTCCTCCCTGTCGCGCCTGTACTGCTCGGGCTCCATGCTCGGCAGCGCCTGTCGGCTCCAGTAGATGTGGCGCAATGGGCCCGCGATGCGCTCGAGGGCGTTGTACCCGGGCCTCACGTCCCCCTCTGCGCCCTTTAGAGTCAGTTTTACGAGGTTGAGGGTGGCATCCTTTGCGGTGACGGAGTTTGCGATTTTCACGTCGGCCGCCCTCTTAATAATGTTCCAGTCCACGCCCGTCTCGGTCGTGACCCCCCAGAGCCCCTTGATAATTGCGGTGAGGTCCCCGTAGTCCGCCAGCGAGCCTATGGTCGTCAGGAAATCGTTGTACGTGGATCCCTGCCGCAGCCGAATCTCGTCCGCGTAAATTCCCCTCACGCTCAGGCTCCCGTCTATCGCGAAGGCGCCGTTCAGCACCTCGTCGGGATTCGGGATGGCCATGCGCCAGGGGTCTGCAAGCATCGACATTTCTGTTCGCGAGAGAGAAAAATTAACTAGCGCTCCGCCTCCCAGGTCCACTTCAGCTTGCCGCTCACCTCGCCCGTCGTCCACTGGCCCGCCGGCACCTGCCAGAAAACGTCGGCGTAGGGGTAATCGGGCCTGACAACGATCTGCTCGTCGCGCAGCCAGCGGTAGGCCTCGGAGGCGTCGCGTATTTTCGGCTCCCAGTATTCCCCGCCCGTGCCGTTCGGCAGCGAGTACCCCTCCCTCGCTACCCGTACCCTGTAGAAGTGCTCGCCCGTGAGCGTGTCTACCCCCCTGTACTCGAATTCTACGATTAAGGCCAAGTCCTGCCATGCGCTCTCGCCGAGACGGATGTGACTGAGGCTGTGCAGCAGCCCGTATTTAATTGGACCAGAGGCGGTTACAAGATCGACTCTGTAAGTGAGGGGCGAGGGGTAGCCTGGCACGCCCGCAAAGGTGCGCGTCTTGACGCCCGAGCCCTTCCGCGGAAATATGATCAGGCGCATTTAAGGGGGCCTGCGAAAATCTATTTCGCAAAGGCCCAGAGGCCGAAGTTCTTGACGATGAAGGCGTTGTTCTTCTTGGTGGCGCCCGTGATGTCGGTGAAGCGCACGCGCAGCTCCTGGAACTTGTCGTACGCGACGTAGTTGGGGCGCACGGCCATGGGCACCTCGAACCAGTAGAGGATGGTGTTCTCGAGGCCGTCGTGGCCCCACGTCGGGATCACGACCTTGTTGATGCACGTGTTGACGTTCGAGATGGTCGTGACGTTCAAGTCGGGCACGTCCATCAGCAGAACGTTGACGGTTTTCGCGGCGGTGGGGTCCGGAATCGCGGTCGTATCCAGCTCCAGGTAGACTCCCTTGATCTGCAGCGTGTCGATGTCGGCGGGGATCTGGTTCAGCCTGAGGCGCCAGAAGCCCTCGGAATCCTGCGTCTCTCCGTTCGACTGGACGTAGAGGTTGACGCAGGACATTATTTAGGAAGGGGCCTGAGAAATTATGCCTTCCTCAGGCCGTTGAGGAGGTAGGGCCCCACGAAGTAGTAGCCCGCGAACTGCGCGGCGAGGATCCGCACGAGGTAGTAGCGCGCGGGCGACATGTAGGCGACCGCGCCGAGGGTCAGCAGGCTGCCCAGGTAGCGGGAATCGCTGGTGATATCATCGAGGCTCGGGAGCATGGACGACATTGTTAAGGGCCCATTCAGAAATTTACTTGGGCATGAAGAAATTCCTCACCCGCTCCCCTCCTCGTGCAGCGCCCACTGCAGCCGGTCGATGACGGCGGCCATCACGGCGGGCTCGCGGCGGGGTTTTTCGCGTACGCCCTGGCGTCCTCTGCCATCTGGGGTGGTACTGCTCGACCCGCTTGGCGTAGCTCGCGATGGCGCGGCGGGTGCACCGATCCAGGTCAGCCGCCATTTCGGCCGGCTCCTTCGGCTGCTGCTGCTTCTTTCGCGCGTAAGTCCTAAGAAGCCAAGGGAACGCTGTGCTGGTGCTGGTGCTCGTACTGTTGCTGCTGCTGCCGGGGCAGGACGACGGAGCCTCTGCGCTGGGGGCTGTTGTCGCGGGAGTCTCCATTTCCCATGTTCTCTAGAAAAAAACGCGTACCGGTCTGCGTCATCTGGATGTCCACGTGGTGCGGGCCGATCGCCTGCACGCTCTCGCGCCTCTGCTGCTCGGGTGGGGGCTCGGGCTCGGGCTCGCCGCGACGCACGACCCTCAGGGCCGCCGCCTTCAGGGCGCCCAGCACGGTGTTGGGACGCACGCGCTCCGTGCCGCCCAGGAGCTCGGAAACCAGGAAGAGCGCGCCGCAGATTACGGTGATGACGTCCGAGTGGGTGCATGCCCCTCGAACATCTTGCGGGCGCGTCAGAACAATTACCCGCTACCCCTGCCCCTTCCGCGCCCCTTGCCCTTTCCGCGCCCTCGGCCCCTGGCCCTCAGATCGCCGATTTCCGCGGCCTGCGGCGCAAAGCGGGGGTCGTCCGCCTGGCCGGCGTCCGCTTGGAAAATCGTGAAGAGGTACCCGTCCGTGTTGTTGTCGGTGTTGTTCGTGTTTCGCGCGTGCGACCACTCTTTCAGTAAATCGCGCCTCTGCTTGTCGGGCAGCGTCTTCGAGAGGTACTCCTGCAGCTTGCTCGCGTAATTTTCCTCCGGAATCAGCGACGCAAGGACGGTGGGCGGATCTTTCCCCATGCCTATCTTCTCTTCCGTCAGCATGCGCTCGAGCTCTGCGATTTCCACCATCGTATCGATGCTCGGCTGCGGCCCTGCCTCTGCTCTCTTCTGGTCTACGAGGCGCTGCCCGGCCGCCGTGAATTTCGCGGACAGAATTTGGTGCAGCCGCTCGTACACCGTCGTGGTGCCCGGCTCCTTCTCCTTGAGCAGCACCACCCAGTCGTAATTCGCCCACAGCACCTGCAGGTTCGATATGTGATCGATCGTCACCAGCACGTGGGCGTGCAGCGCCCCGTCCGTCGGCCCCACCTCCACGCCCCCTTGCACGCGAATTCCGATGATTGCGTTGGCGTACGTGTCGTCCTTGTACTTGCCGTTCTCCTCCTTCAAATTGAAGCGGATGAACTTGTAGAATTCTGCGTCCGAGAGCACCTCTGCGAGGCTGTCGCGCAGCGCCGCCGCCTCGAATTCTCGCGCCTCTCCCAGGCGCTTGTGGGTGTTGAAGAGCACCCAGTAGCGCGACTGGCGCGCCTGTCGTATGTCGTACCGCGTGCTTCCGTCGGGGTTCTTTTTGTTGAGGATGAAGACCGACCGCCCCGTCTCGCTGATTTCCGTGATCACCTTCTCGAGCGCCTCCAGCCCGTTTGCCTGCGCCGCCTGCAGTCCCGTTTTCGCCTTCTCTATGTTCTGCTTCACCTCTTGCGCGTCCGCGAAGGTTGCCATTAAATCTTCCATGCTCGGCGCCACGATTTTCGCCTTTCTGATTTTCGACTGTGCGGAGTTGGGCTCGATGACGGACGATCCGAAGTCAGCGGCCGTATCCTTTGCCTTTTTCGTGGTCTTTGGCTTCGGCCCGCCGAGCACGCTCTCGACCATGTGGTCGCGCGTCTGCTTGGAGACGGTGGCCGTGTCGCCCCTCTTTCGCCTCTGCAGGCCCAAGATCACGAGCAGGCCCTTGTTGCCGAGCAACGTGACGCACTTCTGGCAGAGCCACGAGTTTCTGGGCGACACCGTGGGCACCTGCGCCGGCTTCTTGTCCTTGATGAGGGGGTACGGCTCCTGGCCCTTTTTCTTTCCCTTGCCGTTTTGCTTGGCTGCCCACGCGTTTGCCTTCTCTATGACTGCAATGTACTCTTCGTACACGGCATCCTTCCTCGCCTGCGCTGCCTCCCTCGCGGCGATTTTCTCTGGCGTGTTGGCCCCCTTGGCGCTCGGCACGGGCGTGGCCTCGTACATGAGGCGAAGGCAGCGGTAGCAGATCGGCGGCGATTTCTGCGCGCTCTGGTACGTGCGCGGTATGGCGCGCAGTCGCTCCTCGGGGAGTTTATCGTACTCGATTTCGCTGTGGATGCTCCAGAGGGTCGCGGGCTCGTGGTATGATTTATCGAGCAGCGATGGGAGCATCTGAACTTCTTTGGTGGCCGAGAGCTTGATGTAATCGGATATGCTCTTCTGCTGCTGGAATATGCCGTCCTCGCCCTGAACCAGCACGTATCGCTTCGGAATCTCAACGACGGGCGTCTCGAGCTCGTCCACGCCGGTATCGGCGCGTTTCCCTTTGCCTTTCCCTTTCCCTTCCCCTTGCCCTTGCCCTTCGGCTTAGGCTCCGGCTCCTCTTCCTCTTCCTCCTCTTCTTCCTCCGACTCGGAGGACGGGGACGTGGGCTCCTCTTCCTCTGACTCGCTCGAGCTCTCTGGCTTCTTCTTGCGGCCTCGGCGCTTCGGAGGCATATTTATTGGACACGAGAAAAAATTTACACGAGCTTTACAGCGCCCGTCTCGAGGGCCTCTACCGTCTTCGTAATGTACAGCTGCAGCAGATCCTTAAGGTTGCTCTGCGGCAGCAATTTTACGTCTACGTGCATCTGCCTGGCGGTTTCTCGCTTCCTGTAGCCCGTCTCCTTGCCCGTCCACTGCATGCCGAGGGCGTCCTTTCTCCGTATCGGCCGCACCGCCGTCTTCTGGTACTCCTCCCCGAACCAGTCGTCCTTGTAGAAATTCGGCAGGCCGCCCTGTCCCTCCGTTTGCATGAACTTGATGAGGAAATCCGACGCCCGCTTGCCGTCGAATTGCACGCGCGAGTAGTGCACCAGCGTGAGCAGGATGTGCGCGTGGAGCCGCCCCGACCGCGGCCCGTACTCGATGCCGATGTTCGCGTTACCCTTCTCCACGTGCGTGTCGTACTGGTCGGACTTGAAATCGAAGCCCTTGGGGTTCGCCTTGTCGGGGTACACCCCCATCTTTATGCACCGCGCCAGCTGCCTGTCGTCGTAGAAGAGGGCCTCCAGCCCCCTGTGAAAGGCGTCCTGCACCTTGGAGCCTTCTCCCCTGCTCCGCGGCTTGTAGTTGGTCTGGATGGTGATCATGAAATTCGACTCGCGCTGGGGCCGATCCTCTCCGTTCAGTTTCCTCACGGGCGCCGCGTCCAGCACCTTCTGGAACCACGTCTTGTCGGGCGCCAGCACCTTGTCGTTGATGTTGCCCACCACGATGTGAGTCTCTACCCGGGAGCGGCCGGAGGCGTCCATGCGGAGGTGAGGGTTCGGTGCCCGGGCTTGCCTGTTTGCTGCCACGCCCCTCGCGATGAGGTTGAGCATGTCAGACCAAGGCCTAGAAAATTTTCCGAGGCTGGGGTGAGCTTCCACGTGGGGCCCCGGGGTACGTCCGCACCTCACCTGAGCACCACCTGAGCCTCACATGAATCACCTGAGCAACGCCTTCTGTCACATCTGCGGGCTCACCTGCGGCTGGGACCCACTCGATTGCGCGAAGCCCGTTTGCCACTTCTGCAAGGGAATAGCCCAGCTGCAGTACGAGGACTCGGAGGAATGGCAGACTCTGGCGAAATCGATCTCCTCCTCCGAAACTTTGAGCAGATCCAGCGCTACGGAGCCATCCTTCACGACGAGGGGGACCCAGACTTCGACGCTCCGGCACCGTACCCCGCCGCCGCCGCCGCCATCGCCAACTCCTACCTCGGGCCGGAGAGCGCCCCCGCAAGCGCAACCGCCGCACCCAAGGCCCCCAAGGCGAAGCCGCTGTCCCCTGCGGAAATTGCGGCTCTACCGCCCTCGTTGGTGTTCACCTGGATGGGGATCTGGTTTGCCAAAGCTGCGGTCTGGTCCTGGATCTTTATTATCCGGACCATCAACCCCTGGCTGTCAGCGAGCTCCACAGCAACTACCTGCGGAAGTACCACGTATCTGAGCGACTTAAGCAGCACTGCCTGGAGGATTCTCCGGTACCCGAGGACGTGCTGGCAGCTATTGCGAGGCGCATGGCGGGGAAGGAGTGGAGCAAAGACAATATCCGCCAAGTTCTCCGGGCTCTGAAGCAGCAGAAGTACATCGAGCGCTGGGCGCAGATCAAGTGGCGCATCACGGGCGAGCGCCCGCCTCCGATGAGCGCGGAGGACATGGACCGGGTGCAGGAGATGTTCGCCCTGGTGGAGGTCCCCTTCAGCATGTTCAAGTCACAGGGCAGGAAGAACATGCTCAACTACAATTACGTATTCAGGCAGATTTTCGTGCTGCTAGATTTGCCCCAGCACCTCCCCTTTTTCCCCTTGCTCAAGAGCAGGCAGAAACTCTCGGAGTTAGATTCGATTTGGAACAGGATCTGCGAGTACAACGACTGGCATTTCTTTCCTACTCTTTAGTGATCGCGGCGGCCTTCCGCTCGAGCGCCTGCTTGATTCCGAAGCTAGCGCTGGTAGCCTTGATTAGCATGTTCGTCTGCCCGTGTGTGAATCCGAGGATGAACATAATTCCGCCGGTGGGGTCGTCGTCGAAGAACTTGAGGGTGAGCACGTACTTCGAGAGCAGGCCGAGGGAGAGGCCGTTGACGGCGACCTGCGCGGCGAGCTCGGCCGCGTGGCCCGCCCTGTTTTCGCCTTCGTGCGAGGAGAAGGCGGCGTCGATGAGGGAGCCGGATGCCAGGCCGAGGGCGTACTGCACGATAGCCTGGGAGAGCCCTAGGAGCACCTTTGACATTTTCCTAGCGCCTCGGAAATTTTTAAGGGGCGCGCCTAGGCGTCGGAGTCCTCGTCCTCGGTCTCTTCCTCCTCCGAGCTCGATTCCGAGGTTGCAAAGTCGTCCGGGTCGCGCACGTAAATAACCCTGTCTCCCTCTTCGTCTGTCATCTCTTCCGAGCTGGTGTCCTCGCTGCCCAGCGACTCGGCCGCGGCCTCGTCCGCCGCCTCCGACGTGAGGCGCTCCCAGTTAATTCCCAGCGCGTCGCAGATCCTCTCCAGGGCGCTGCTGACCTCGCCGTCGTTGAAGGGCGAGGAGGGGTCGAGGCTTGACTCCAGAAGGCAGTCGTAGACGATGGACTCGACGCGGAAGACGGAGGCGATGTGGGCGCTGGGCGACATGCTTACGCACGAAGCCTCAGAAAAAATCAGGCGAGGCCGCGGTGCTTCCTGAAATTATCTATCATGCCCAGGAGCGTCTTGTCCACCGTGCCGTCGTCCGGACCCACGAGATTTTCTCCGTTGACGGTTTCGCCCTCCCAGTACTCCTTGGATCCGATGCGGAAGGGGGCGGCTCCTCGGCCTGTAGACGTACAGAACGTCCAGAGGGTTCGTAGAGTTGTTGGAAGAATCGATGATAAGGCAGTGGTTATCCTGCGTGTACTTGTCGAGCAGGTAGTAGAAGGCGCGCTGGGATATGATGTCGCCCCACTCCTTTGCGAGGGCCTCGCGCTGCATCGCCTGCGAGCACTTGAAAATGACAGCCAGATCAGTATTGGAGCGCAGGACGGATTGATGCCCTTGGCATACTGCGTCGTGATAAGGTCATGATTTTGTAGTGGCGCCCCGCCACGAAGAGCTCGTTGAGGGCCTCGTCGTACCGCAGCCGAGCGTCGGAAATCACGTCGTCGAGCAGCACGAAAAATCGCGGGTCGACGGGATCCTCCTTTCCGCGAGCACGTCTTCGGACTTGTTGTGCTGCATGATCGCCTGCTGCCTCCTGAATAAATGGAAGAGCACGCCCGGTTGTACTTGGGCCAGATGAAGCGCTGGGGTATGTACTGCTTCCAGTACCCGTTCAGGCGATCGGTCTGGCTGATCACGATACCCCCCGGGAAGGTGCCGGAGAGGTTGAACATGAGATCGCGGAGGAAGAAGGACTTGCCCGTGCGCCGCTTGCCGACGCAGACGACGGTGGCGTCGGACTTGACGTGTTCACGTCGAACCACTTGAGCTCGGGCAGGCAGGCCATGCGCTCGATGCCGCCCGTCTTCGAGTTGTCGAGGAAGGCGTTGACCTGCTCGGGCGTGAGCTGTGGCCGTCCTCGTCATGCCCATGGCGCAGCTGGCGCCGGCGGCGGGGGCCGTGCCCGAGCCCGTGCCGGTGGCCTGGCCGGCGGGGCGGGGCCGCGGGGCGCCTGCGGGCTGGGCGGGCTGGGGCTTGGCCGCCTTCGGCTTCTTCGGCTTCTTGGGGTCCTTGGCCATTTTACCCCCTTCATTCAGAT
>QPMI01000458.1:0-51264 GCA_004431415.1 Cyanophora paradoxa | reverse complement strand
CAGGGAGCTCACGGGCAGTATTTCTAAGTCCCTCCCCAAATTGAGAAATGGCCTCCCTGCTGTTCGATAGGGACATGTACCAAATGCAGAACCGATTCGACGGCATCTACCCCGAGCGCATGCCGCAGGAGCAGTTCCCGCGCCCGCACTGGGCGGACCACCGCACGCACGGCCTGCGCAGGCCCGGGGCGGGGCAGCTGATGGTGACGCCGGGGGGCGCGCCGGCGGAGCGCGACTGGTCGCCCTCTGGATTATAGCGGGGATCCTGGTGGGGTACCTCCTCTTCCGACCCAGTGTAATTTCTCAGTGACCCCGTACCCCGATGTCTCGATCTATCCCTTATTGGCCCCAATCGATACGCAAATTGAGATGCTGCGCGCTCGCATGCAGAAGCTTACGCTCGAAGAGGATCCCACGGATGTACCCGAGATCAAGGCGGGGTTGGCCACGCTGCCGACGGATATCGTCGAGAACATTCGCGATTGGGTGTACAGACTGCAGGACGAGGTCCGTGCACGGCTCTGGCAAATCGTGATGGGGCAGAGGGCCGCGGCCTACCCGTAGCTTCGACGACCAGAGGGACGCGGCCATGCGCAGGTGGGAGAGGCAGTTCCCCGAGACGTACGGGGTGCCAACCCATATTTTTCTGGTGATGGGTAAACATGCCGGAGGCACAAAAGAAGCCGCGAAAAAGGCGCCCACGAACGGGCAGGAGCGGCCCACCAAGGCCGAGGTGAAGGAGGCGAAGGAGAAGCTGAAGGGGCCGCCCGAATTTCCTAAGGGGCCGAAGCCGCTGTACGAGGACGTCTCGCCCGGCGAAAATATTCGTGGCGATGCGCCCGACGAAGCAGGGAAGAAGGGGCCGATAAGAAGGACGGGAAGGAAGACAAGGCCAAGACCGATAAAATTTCAAAGCCAGCCCCTAAGAAGAGCAAATGAGGGGGCTCGCCTCGCGTTTCGCGCCGCGCAACGTGCTGGCGGTCCCGGGGGGCGGGGACTCGCACATCACGCCCTTTGAGAGCGACAAGTACGCGCACTTTCAGCAGATGGCCAAAACCGCGCTGCACCGCTCCGACGGGATGCGCGTCGAGGATAGGGCGAAAACCGACAAGCTCGCAGAGGTGGAGGCGCAGGCCATCGCCAACGCCTACTACATCAACAAATTCAAGGAGATGGAGTCCGGGCTGGACGAGGAGTACGAGGAGGGCTTCCGCTCCTGGCTGATGGGCCAGTCCGCCTTTGCCATCGACGCCGTGACTCAAACGAACCGAAAGGCGCGGGGCGCGGGCGCGTGCGACGTGGACGGTAAGAATTTGACCATGCTCCCAGGCGTGCGCGATTTTTGCAAGTCGAAGGAAGACCAGATCACAGAGTTCTTGAAACGCAAAAAGCGACTCGAGACCCTCGGGCCCATGAACTTGGATGACGCGTACTACTACTACAAGTACATCGTGAACGGCGAGGAGTTCAAACCGACGAGCATTTATGCGCGCGAAAACCTACCGGAGGAGAAGAAGAGCTACGCGGATAGGAACACCTCGCAGCCGTTCACCCAGGCCGAGCCACCCGGATCGGACGACGAGGGCCCGGCCCCGACGAGGGCCGGCTGAGGGACACGCGCGCCGAGATGCGGCGCCTGACGGCCGCGATGACCAAGCTCGTTACGATCGCCGAGAGCAAGGAGCAGGAGGCGCGGATCAGAAAGAGGACAACGCGGCCATCGATGAAAACGGGGCCATCGCTCTGAGGCCGAATGCGCGGAGGGGCGCCAAGGAGGCGCTGATCCAGAAGGCGCTGCCGGGTAGGCGCGAACGGCCCGCAGAAGGCGACGGGGGCGGTGGCGGTGGCGGCGGGGCGGTGGCGGCGGGGGCGGTGGCGGCGGGGGCGGTGGCGGCGGGGCGGTGGCGGCGAACCACAGCCGCCGCCCCCTCCTAGTGCCCTTCAACCCCGCTCCATCGCCCGAAGCTTCCCCTCCGGCCGCCCCGGGCACATCCGTGGGAGCGCCCGCGGCCGGTCCTTCCGATGCCGAGATGGCGACGGTAGAGGCCGCGGTGAGGGGGGCGCTGGCTGCCGTGGGCGTTCCGACTGCGCCGCCGGCGACGTACGCCGCATCGTCCGCGAAGCCGAAAGACCGCAAGTTGAAGAAGGGCTTAGACGCGGACGAATCCCGGGAGGCGCGGCTGGGGTCGCTGGATGCGCTGCGTAACGCAAAAGGGGCGGCTCTCCTCGCCAAGGCGCGCAGACAGCTGATCACCGACGTGGCGGCCGATGCGGCCCCCGAAAGCGAGCTCGCGACCGTTTCGGAGTTCATCCAGACGGAGCGGCTGCAGGCGGACGTGATGGAGGCAGAGGCGACGCTTGAGGTACGTAAACGGGCACTCGAGGAGGCGGCCGAGCGCACACGCAGGCGCCGGTGGGACATTGGCCCCACGGGAGAGGTGATGCCGGCACCCGCCGCAGGGCCCAGTGCGCCCCCCAGCGTGCCCCCTCCCGCCCGCAAACAGCGATGGGACGTCGGCCCCGATGCAGCTCAGATTTCGGCGTTTCTCGCGGGCAACCCTGACGCGGAGGAGCGGCGCAGGTGGTTTGAGGATCAAAAGAGCGCGAAGATCCAGGGTGCCTACAGCAAGGCGCTCAAAGACATACAGAGGCGCTTCGGAAACAATGACGAGACCCTCGGGAGCTTCGCGGAAATTGCGATTTCCGGTACCACACGGCCAAGGGCGTGCCCGGGCAGATTATTGCCAACGTGCCTGCGCAGCTGCTACGAGATTATTTCTCGGGGACGGACCCGACATCGATTTTTGGAGGTTTGTGGACGCATAGGCGCCCATCCACAAAATTTTCTCAACGCACCCCTAAACCATGGCTTCCGCGCTCATCTCCACCCCTCGACCGCCCTGCACCACTCGCTGCGCAGCTCCGACGCGTCGGTGCACGTGCACGAGACCTTCGACACGGCGATGCCGTTCGTGGACGAGGTGCTCGAGGTGAGCCCCGTGCAGTCGGGCGTGAGCTTCAGCCAGACCGTCGACATCGTCATCCCGCACTCGGCGCCGATGTTCAACGACTCCTGGCTCAAGGTGACGCTGCCGGCGCTGACGAACGCGGACCACTTCTACATCCCGAAGGCCGGCTACGTGCTGCTCAAGAAGGTGAAGATCTTCGTGGGCGCGCAGCTGATCCACGAGTACGACGGCCATTACGACGCCATCTACGGCGAGTTCGAGGACGACAAGTCCGTCGTCCAGCACGTCGACATGGTGAACAACCTCTGGGCGCACCAGCCGCTGCGCCGCCGGGGCAAGGCCCCGAACACGCTGTACATACCGATTCGCATCGCGACGGGCCACGGTCGAAAGTTCGCCGTGCCGCTCCACAAGCTCCGCTGCTCCGGAAACGACATGAAGCTGCAGATCACGTACGCCTCGCAGAAGGAGGTGACGGCCTCCTTCGTGGACGGCGGCCTGCACACCAACACCAACCTGACGAGCACCGTCAGCCTGGACACCAAGCTCATCCTGCGCTACGTGCACATCGACTCGCGCGAGCTGGCGCTGCACCCGAACTCGTTCACGTGGGCCGGCAAGTACGTGCAGCACTACCACGTCTCGTTCGAGTCCGGCAAGGCCATCCGCCTGCCCTTCACCGGAATCTGCTACGAGCTGATCATCGTGGTGCGCGACAAGCCGCACACCGACAACGGCGAGCACTTCTGGCGCTTCCGCCCGCTCGACAAGATCGAGCTGAAGTGCGACAACATCAAGGTGCTCGATAGCTCGAACCACGACGCGCACTTCTTGCGCACGGCCATCGCGCACAAGGAGCACACGCACGCCCCCGCCCGCAAGCACCTCGAGCTGCTGCGGGGCGTGACCTCGATGGACGGGACGGCGGCGGCCGACGTGGCCGACGCGCTGCACCCGCACCCGTGGTCGGGCAACGACACGGCCCCCACGACCCTCGCGACCCACGACGGGCACAGCAGCGACATCCAGCCCGCAACGTGGGCCAGTTCGGGACGGAGTTCATCTACTCGCTCCCCTTCGGCACGGACGTGGCCGACAACACCAAGATGTTCGGCGGCCTCGACATGGGCGCCTTCAAGACCATCGAGCTCACGCTCACCACGCTCAAGACCTACGGCGCGGACAAGCCCGTGGCCGACATCTACTGCCGCTACTACAACGAGATCACCTTCACCAACGGCGGCGCCTACCGCCGCTTCCATTAGATTGCTTGTTAGCCAGGGTGTGCTTGGTAGGCCGATGTGAACCAATAAATTTCCCACTGGGATCCTAACCGAGGCACGATGACGAAGGGCCACTCTATGATGGACATTGGGGAGGGCTCTAAGAAGCAGCGCCAGGCGCTGAAGAACGACCTGAAGGCCGACATGGACGGCATCGTGAACAAGTTCCTTCCGGGCACGATCATGCCCGAGGTGCCCGTCGTAGATGGAACGAAGGCAGACGTCTACACGCCCGAGGACAAGGCGCGGGGCCTGGGGCTCAGCGGGGGGGAAACGAAGACCCTGCCCGCGATGAAGTACACGCCCTCGATGGAGAAGCTGATGCGGATGGGCATCCGACAGCAGCTGCAGAACGCGAACCCCGGTCGCACGATCAACGAGGAGGACGTGGAGAACGCGTTCAGCCTGCGGAAGGAAATCATGATTCGCGATTTCGACCAGTGGGCGATGACGGCCTTCGACCTGAAGCAGCCGGGCGTCGCCAAAATGCTCGAGGAATATTACCCCGAGCTGCTGGAGCGAATTACGAACATGATCGAGCAGGATATCGAAATTCAGCGCTTCGACAAGTACCAGAAGGTTTTCTTCCCGATGAACTACGATGATCTCGTCATGAAGTGGGCGCGCGAGCGCGGCTGGATCAAGACGATGGAAGAGATCGAGAAGGAGAACCTGCTCGGGCCGGCCGGCCGCTACGGGCAGACGGAGGCGAACCCCCAGGGGCTGCGCGCGGGCTACACCCCGATCTATCGCCCATGTTCAACGCGCAGACGGCCAACATCAGCAGCGCCGTCAACAAGCCCTACGGCCGCAACGACGTGGACTTCAGCCGGGGCAATCCGTTTGGGGCGATGCTCCTCGATCAGCCGGGACGCGCGGCCCGGCCCTGCCGACGGCCATGCCTTACGCGGACCAGAACCTGCTGCCCCGCGTCGTCAACCCGCTCCCTGCGCTGCAGGGCAATCAACTTGCCACGCCGTTCCAGAAAGGACGCATGCTAGAGCTCCGCGCTAAAGGAACGGTGGCAGGTATGTCCGCTGCATCGCAGACTGCAATTCAGACAGCCTTCCAGTCCATCGTCCGGAACACGGAGAACAACCAGATTGCCATGCTTGCGGAAACGAACGCCCGGAAGGCGGAGATGTTCGACCAAGCAGCCCAGGCGCTCCGACTCGGTCAGTAATTTCTGAGGCCCACGCGAGCACATGGCTGCGACGGAGGCGACGCTGGGCGAGCAGATCGAGGCGCGCTGGGGCCGCTTCCTCGACCTGCTGGAGCCGGAGGCCAAGGAGCCCGGGGTGCGGGCGCAGATCCAGTCGCTGCGCGGCATAGGGGCCACGGCGGTCATCGTTCTGTTCAGGAGGCACATCAACGCGGAGGCGGAATTGATCAAGGCGAAGGACGACTCGGTTTTCGAGAGGCTGCCGCAGGAGTACGCCTCGGCCGTGCGCTCGCTATTCTACGGCAGCGGGCCCGAGCTGCGCGAAAAGCTCTGGCTTTACATCGAGCTCTTCGTCGAGCTGACCTCGGAGTGAAAAATATTTCTAAGGGGCAGGCGTAAAGGATGGACCCCTCGGCGATGCTTGGCTTCGAGGCGCTGGCCGTGGACGGGCCGAACCCCGTGGGAATCCCGCAGCCCCGGAAGAAGGGCCGCCCCGCGAAGGAGGGCAAGGAAAAGGGCGAGAAGGCGCCGAAGGCCGACAAGACGGCGCTGCCGGGCGACGGGCCCACGGTGCCGCCGACGGCGCCGAGCAAGGGGGCGAGCTTCAGCGTGCAGGAGCACATCGAAATGACGAAGAAGAAGGAGCAGAGCGTGAAGAAGGCGCTGGGGATCGACCTGCAGGAGAGGCCGCGCGACGAGGCGCAGGTGGACGTGGACGAGAAGAAGCAGGTTCTGCGGCAGATCGCGCAGTACAGGCGCTCGTTCGGGGGCGAGCTTACGTCCACGAAGAAGCTGAGCCTGGCGACGCCGCTGGACGAGCTGAAGGAAGAGTACGAGGAGATTCAGCGCGAGCTGAGCACGCGGGGTTCGCTGGAGGCGGCGCGCCTCTTTCTGATCGCGGGCATGCACTCGCTGGAGCACCTGAACAAGGCGTACGATCCGATCGGCCTGAAGCTCGACGGGCTCGGGCAGGCGACGCTCTCTTCGATGGACCAGGTGCAGCCGATCTTAGAGGAGCTGGTGATTAAGTACTCGCGCTACGTGACCCTGGGGCCCGAGGCGCGCCTGGGGATGGCCCTGGTGCAGACGGTGCTGGCGGTGCACGCGGCGAACGCGAACCCGGAGGTGATGAAGGAGGTGACGGAGGCGGCGGCCTCGACGGCGGCGGAGCCCAAGGCGGTGGGCGGCAAGTTCAACGGCCTTTGAGTGTAAAAGCTTGTAATCAATTGCACCAAAAATTCACAATTTATTCGTCCGAGCTACTGCATGGGGGCTGCGTACATAGACTCGGGTTTAGGTAGGGCTCGAAATCGGCCTCGTTGTCGTAGGGCTTGAAGGCCAGCTCGGGGCGCGCCCGGCGAAGCGAAAGGCGCCGACCTTGCACTGCTGCACGGCGAGGAAGGACCACTTGAGGCCGAACTTGCCCTCGGGGATGGCGTAGGCGGTGTCGATTTTGACGAGGGCGGCCACCAGGTCGCCGGTGCCGATGGTGGCGCGCTCGGTGATGAGGTAGTTGGACATGTCGACGACGGGGATGGTCTTGCGCTTGCCCGCCATCGTCTGGGTGCGGATGCGCATGTTGAGGTACTTGTAGAAGGCCTGGCCCGACTCCTTGTCGACCTTGATGCGCACGCTGGGGTCTGCAGCACCGAGATCTGGTCCTTGGAGAGGGAGCGGCCGGGCGAGACCTTGAGCTTGGCCTGGTTCTGCTGCACGAACTCGCAGAATTTCGCGTCCAGGGCCTCGAGCAGCTTGAGGAACTCGTCCGCGGCGGGGTTCGTCTGGCCGTCGACGGCGCTGAGATCGGTGAGGTCCAGCGTGTAGAATCCGCCGTTTTCTTCCATGACGAAGGCCTTCTTCTCGTCGCTCCACGCCTTGCCTTGCTCTGTGTTGATGCAGGGGTTGATGGTGACCATGGGCGGCGCGTACATCATGAGGCCCTGCAGGCCGTCGTACTTGGCCTTGATGCGGCCGGTGGCGTCGATCTCGAAGGCGAGCTTGGCGGGGTCGATCTCGTTGGCGTTGCGGACGGTGGCCATGTTGTCTGAGCTTAGTGTGCGATCAGCCTAGCGCTAGAAAATATTTAAAGGGCGCCCCACCTGACTTCAGCTGAGCGCTCGGGTGATTCAGGTAAAACACGTGTTCAATTCGTCTCACTGGGGAGGGGAAGGGCTTCGATCGCGGCTACGCGAATATTCGAGAGTCTAAATCTGGCGCTGGGGCAGGCGACGGCGTACAGGGTGATCTCGTTCTTGGCGGGATTGAGCATGATGTGCTGGAAGCAGTCGCCCTTGCGGCACTCCAGCGAGATGTTGCGCAGCAGCCTGCAGTAGTTGAAGCAGATCTCGCCGTTCTCGTCCAGATCCTCTTCCATGGCCTCGTACTCGAAGATGCCGAAGGTCAGGCAGCAGGTGAAGTACTTGGGGGCGCACATTCTCTCGTTGGCTTACGGTTAAAGTGTGAGGAACCGAGGCCCCGTGCCCCCTCTTAAGGCCCCGCGTCAGGTGAGCTTCAGACGAAGTCAGAAAACACGCGTTCAATTTCAGAGGGATACAGAGCCATCAAGATCAAAGGAAATCATCCTATCGTCAAGGCTAAAGGGGTAGCCGCACTGCTGGTGCAGCTGATCGACCTTCATCTGGGGGGAGCCCATCTGCCTCCGCAAGACCCAGATGTTGCACTGATACCCCTCAAAGAATGTGTAGGCGAGGGAGCGGCCTGAGGGAGAGATCGCCGCGCAGAACGAGGCCCACTCGGGTACTTGAACATGCGTGCAGTTCAGGCGCCCCGCGGAGAAGGTCACGATGTAGGCCGTCTGTCCGGTTTGGGTCTTGGCGCAGGAGACCAGGGTGAAGGAGAAGCCATCGTCGGAGAGCTTCATGAGGAGGATCTTACCGGGGCAGTCCTTGCAGTCGTCTACTTTGCCGTCCTTGAGAACTTCCACCTCGCGGTCAATGGGCTCGCCGATCACGCGCACGGTGTATTCCTCGACGAAGAACTGGGCAACAAGGGCCATGTTGCTTGCTGGTTGCGTTGAGAGAGATTGAGAGTGTGAGGGGAACGCCGCGTGCCGCGTGCTTATAGAGGCCGTTCAGGTGAGGTTCAGGTGAGCGCTCACCTGAGGAGGGGGGGGGGGAGAAGTGACGCGGACGCGAAAGATTCCGTCATGGGTTTTTCCGTCATGGGCTGGAACTTGGACCTGGGACTCGGGCCCAAACTCTCCCGGTAAAAAAATAGATTCGAACTTGGCGCCATTTTCTGATGCTAGTCTACCCACCATGGAGCCCGCCATCTCCCAGCTGGTCTCCCAGGGCGCCAAGCTCGACAAGGCCCTCAACATCTACCTTCAGCTGATCGAGCTGGCATGGCCCGAGCCAATGATTGCCCAGGCCTGCAAATCGCTCCACGTGGCGTTCGATGCGCCGTTCTCAGGTGACCCGGATCAGATGACATCCTGGTCCAAGGAGGAGATAAAGGCAGACTTTGAGGCGCTTTTCTCATTTATGAGCAAGAAGTATGCCGAAATCGAAGCAGCCAAGGATGCCGAAGCCCAAGGCGGTGAAGATGCAGAAGCCCCAGAAGCCCCAGCCCAAGGCCCTGCCGGCGACCAAGGCACCGAAGTTCAAGGCGCTGGGCCCCCTGCAGAGGGCGAAGGCCAAGGCGGACCTGCGACCGCGTAGGCCCAAGGACATAGCCAAGGAGGCAAGCGGCCACAGGCCGGACTGGCCGGCGCCGGCGCCCTACCGCTACCTCAAGCTGGACAAGAGCAACGATACCGGCTTCACCAGGAGGAGGTGGCCTGAGCCTCTCAGGTGGCTGGAGCCAAGGGAGATCAAGGCCGGAGGCGGTATCGAGCTAGCGCTAGCGCTGGGAGGCGGTGGTGGTGCAGACTTGGAGGAGCAGGCCTTGCTAGATACCATCAACTTGGGCAAGGTAGAGCTGTGATATCTAGCTAGTGCTTGCTAGCGCTTGCTTAATTAATTAACCTGAAGTTACCTGACATTTACCTGAAAGGTTGCGGAGGTTGCGGACGCGTCACAATTCCGTCATGGGTTTTCCGTCATGGGCTGGAACTTGGACTCGGGACTCGGCCGCAAAACTCGGCGTAAAAAAATACACGTGTTTTTGTCAAGTCTAACGTACCGACTCTGTACCCCTCTATTCGACTTGAAGGTAATTTCAAGTTGCTATGACATCATACTGAAGTTGCTATGACATTATCGTTATTCACAATCAATGAATACTTTAATGTAGTATAGAACGGTCATAGGAGGGGTACGTCGTTCTTGTTCAAGTCTCGAACTTACCAGGAGAATTCCCGGCCGAGTCCCGAGTCCAAGTTCCAGCCCATGACGGAAAACCCATGACGGAATTGTGACGCGTCCGCAACCTCCGCAACCTTTCAGGTAATTAATTAAGCAAGCGCTAGCGCTAGCTAGCTAGATATCGATACCACCTACTTAGTACTACTTAGTACTACTAGGACACTAGGACACTAGGACTCTGGGACACTAGGGCATTTGGACATAGGGGGTACCCCGCCGAGTTCAAGTCTCGAACTTACCAGGAGAATTCCCGGCCGAGTCCCGAGTCCAAGTTCCAGCCCATGACGGAAAACCCATGACGGAATCTTTTGCGTCCGCGTCATTTCTCCCCCCTCCTACGTTCGCAATCTCCGGACGCCTCCCACAATTTTCCAAGGTACCCAGCAAGCATGGACTTTACTGACTGCGCAGGTATCAAGCAGGAGCCTGAGGACCTTCTCACCGCCGCCGCCTCGGCGCCCAAGCAGCGCCGCCGCCGTGGGCCCAAGTCCCTCTGCTCCGAGCCCGAGATCCTGGCGGCTCCGGCGCGCGGGCCGGAGACCGTGGACCTGACGCTGGAGGAGCCGGCGCGCGGCCCGCCGCGCCTGCTGATCCTTGCGGCGGCGGCGGCCGCGCTCTACTACGCCGCCCGGCGCCTGGGCCCGCAGCTCTCGGGCCTGGTCCGGAACCTTTTCTAAGTCTTGCCCAATGGAGGCCCTGCTAGATCTCATGGCCTTTGCCCTGCCCATCTTCTTCCTGGTGGGCCTCAGCCGCATGGAGCGCGAGGCGCGCCAGCCCGAGCGCGTCGAGCGCGGCCTCACCCCCGCAGAGCAGCGCAACCTCACCGAGTGGGACCTGGCGCTCATGGCCGGCCGCATGCTCGACGGCAACCGTCTCGAGCCGGGCCACCGCCTCAAGCTAGAGGACGGCGGCACGGCCCTCTGGGACGGCGAGGCCTGGAAGCACGATTCGACGGGCGAGCCGATGAAGCTGCTCGCCTCCGGCAACAAGTACTGGCGCGGCGACTCGATGGAGTTCCGGCGCCCGTGATTGCTAGTGATTTTCTGGTCCCTCTTCTAGCCCTTCTACCAGCAAAGAATGCCCGACCCCTCGCCCGACCCCGCCGCAGGTGCCGAGAGCGCGGGCAGCTCGGACGAGTACTCCGAGCTCACGGATCCCGACCCCGACGAGCCCGGCGACGCCTTCGCGACGGAGAACGAGCGCTCCCTCATGCGCGTCTACGAGGCGCTGCGCGAGGCGATCTACTGGAGGATCCCCGCCTGGGAACCCTGATGAACTTTGCCAAGTTCGCCGAGTTCATGTTCGCTATGACCGTGCCCTTCACCCGAGTCGTGCTCTGGGATAGGAACAGGAACTGGTAAAGGCATTGAATACAACAGTACAGAGCCCTACGAGCTAGAGCTGCTATCGCCCGAGTCCAGGCGCGCCTTCTTGGCCTTGGAGCGGCGGAGGCGGGAGACGTACTGCAGGCGCAGGTTGCGCACTAGGAGCTCGCCGGCCGTGGTGCCCGGCAGCCCGGGAACCGAGTCCGTGGGCAGCAGCTGTCCCTCGCGTATCGCCTTGTACGTCTTGCGCTTGTTGAATGCAACCTTCTCCGTATCCTCCGCGACCGGGACTTCCAGCGCCAGCGTGCGCTTGGCCTTCTTGACGGAGACTGCGTTCGCACGCTCCAGCTTCACTCCGGGCTCCAGGGGGGTAGGGGCGACTGCGTTCGCCACCGGGTTCTCAGCGAAGGAAACACGGGGGGAAGAGCCGCCGCGCATGGTTCGCTCGGTTTACCTAGCGTTTAGAAAATAGCGCGCGAGCCTCGAGCACCAGGAGACCCGCCACAACCGCTGCGGCGATGACAACGGCCACCTTGAGCCAGTGCCAGAAGCGCTCGGCCCCGTCCGTCAGCGCGCGGCCCGCCTTGCCCGGTGCGGTGAGCGCGGAGCCCAGGGCGCCCGCCGCAATGTCGGCCCACGCGCCTCCGTCGCCGCGCAGGACGTTCTCTCGGTTCTTCGTCTCCACCGTGGCGCCAATCGCCGCGTTGATCTCGCCGAACTGCAGGCGCGGCTGGCCCTTGGGGCCGAAGGTCTTCGTGAGCAGCGCATCGAGCCAGCTCATCCTTGGCTAGCTTCCAACCGGGGTTTCGAAAAACTATCTAAATGACCAGGCCGCGCAGGTACCAGACCATCAGGAGCGAGCCGCCCAGCGCCACCAGCAGCGGCAGGTGCCCGTCCACGGCGCGCCGCATGCGGTTGTCGCACAGCTCCTGGCAGCTCAGCCGGTTGGCCTCGTCGAAGTAGGCGCTCACGGCGTAGGGGCGGCCGGCCGGCGGGTGCAGCCCCCGGCCCAGGCACGGGTAGGCCTCCGCCTGGCGCCGCGCGGCCAGCGCCGCCGTCGCCGCGTGCGCCGCCTCCCTCTGCCCCGGCGCGATCGCCACGAGGGGCAGCGCCCCACGCTCCTGCCCTTGCCCGCCCCCTTGATCGTTTTCAGCGACGGCGGCGCGGGATCCGCCGCCCTCACCCTGGGCCCCTCCGCCGCCGCCCCACCCTTAGCCCTCGCCGCCTCGCCGATCTTGCTGCATCGCGAATCCGATTTGAACACGGTGCACAGCAGCTTCTCTACCGCGCTCGACATCTTCGAACGTGTAACGAGAATGAAGAAAATTTAAAAGGGAACGCCAACGGACTCGGAACTCGGAAAAGGGGAGGGGAGAATGAACTTTGAAAAGTTAGCGCCCGGCGGGGCGCATGCCGGCCGCCGCCTGCGAGGCGCAGCCGGGGGCGTAGAGGCTCTTGGCGGCGTAGCCAAAGCCCACGCCGATGACCGCCGAGGCCGTGGGGGTGCCGCCGAGGAGCCAGGTGAGGGTCGCGGCGAGGGCTCCTAGCGAGTAGTGGGCAGGATAAGCTTCGAAGGCCATCGCGGGACCGAATTGAGGGAGGGTTGAGAAAAAATACCGCCTCGGGCCTCAGTGGTGCAGGTGCCGGAAGCGCGCGTTGTCCTCGGCCTCCTCGCGCGCCGCCTGCTCCTCCGCCGCGTCGATCTTTGCCCGCGAGGCCTCGCGCGCCGCCCGCCTTGCGTACGAGGTGGGCACCGGCGCCCGCCGGTAGCTGTAGCCGAGGCCCTTCGCCAGCTCCACGGTCCCGTCCTCGAACGCCCGCCAGCTCTCCACGGCCTCCGCCGCGCTCATCCGCTCCGCGCGGAAGCCCGCCTCCAGCTCGGCGCGGAAGGCGGTGGCCTCCTGCAGGCGCTGGGCCCAGAGGCCCTGGCGCCGCGCCTCCGCCTCGCGCGCCTGGCGCGCCGCCAGCGCCCGCCGCTCGGCCCCCTGCTGGGCCCCGAAGCCCATGATCGCGCTGAGGATGGCGCCGGCGGATGAACGCGTCGGTCGGAGCGCGGCGAGCGGCGGACGGCTGCGTCGGCGGGGAAGGGACGGCTGGGCGCGCGTCGGAGGGGCCGAGCTCCCGTAGCCGCTCGGGCCCGCGCCGCCGTTCGCCGGGGTACCCTGCCCTTGGATCAGGAGGGGGGCGAGGGGAGGGGGGGTACAGGGAAGGCGGGGGGTACGCGGGGCCGGACCTGGCGCGGCAGCATCTCGTCGATGCGCTGCTGGCCGGGTGCTGCTGGCGGGTGCTGCTGGCCGTGCGAGGAGGGCGGGGGCGGGACGAAGGCGGGGCCGAGTTGCGGGTGCGCTTGCCCCTGCCGCGGATCGAGGCCTTGACGGGAAGGGCCGTTCTCCGGGTCCGCCGGCTCGAAGAACTGGATGGCCTGCAGCGCCGGCTGGCTCTCGCCGAGGGAGAGGGGGCCTTGGGGACGATGCCGCGGATGTAGGTCTGCCAGATGCCGCCGGCCCTGTAGGAGAAGAGGCGGCACCTGGGCCGAAGGCGGCGATGGTCTCGTCCAGCTCGCCGTTCTCGACGTCGGCGGCGACGGCGGCGGCGGCGTCCGGGCCCTCCGTGCGCGAGATGTACTCGCAGATGCCCGCCACGCTCGTCATGCCGCCCTCCGTCTCCGAGCCGACGAGGTAGGTGGTGGGGTCGACGACGCAGTGGGTGATGACGAAGCGGGTGAGGGTGCAGGAGGCCGTCTCCTGCCAGAAGGCGAGGCGCTTCGCCCGCAGCCACACCGGCTCGAAGGACTGGATGCAGGAGGCCTGGCGGCCACCTGCGGCGCGGGCGACGTTAGCGCGTACGACGTCGGGACGGGCGGGGAAGGTGCGCGGCTTCGAATCCAGCGGCTCCCCGCGAAGCTGCCTGCGGCCCAGTGAGCGTGCTGCGAGCGGGAGGTGGGAGGGATTGGGCGGGCGGGCCTGCGTCCAGCGCTGAAACGTAGCTCCACTGATGCTATCCGCGATGCGCGTAGCCCGCGACTGGCTGCGGACAAGGGAGGGCTTAGCTAGGACAAGAACGGGTGTGGGGCGCGGGGCTGGAGGCGCGGGGAGGCGAGCCGGAGCCGCCGAATCGATGCGCGGGCTTGAGAACGAGATCTAGAAGCGTGCGCAAGTCGCCGCGAACGTCGGCTCGAGTTGCGGAAGGCGCGGCGGCCAATCTCGGCACCTGCTCAGAGACCAAATGTCAGCGGACGCGGGCGAATCGAGCGCGAGGTTGCGGGACATGTTCTAGGTGCTAAATGCAAGGGATAGAGCGGCAAGAGAGCGAGCTGGCACCTGCGGGATGCGGCGGAGTGCTCCGGCTCGGGCGCCATCGAGCTTTCGAAGGTCCGCGGCCGGCGCGAGCGACCCTGCGCGTGGCGGCGTGAGTGCGGCGTCGAGAGAGCTTTCCAGCGCCCAAAATCTGAGGTCCGGAGCTAGCCGTGGTGCGGAGAAAGAGGTTGCGAAGTGAGGCGCACCTCCGAATCGAAAGGAGCGAGGCGGCGGCTCTCCGGGCTGAGCGGAATGCAAGCTAGTGCCTCTGGCAAGTGCTGCAAGGAGCGCTGGGCCCGGGCGCTGCGAGATGCGCTGCCCGGGCGCTTTTTTTCGGGTTGGGGTACTGTGTTTTGAGTCGAAACACGTGGAGCAACCGCGTGAGCCCAAAACTTTCTGAGCTTAGGAGCAAAGGCGGTCGAGCGCTCGGCCGCGCAAGCTAGCTCCGGCGCGCTCTGCCTTCTCTCTACACGTGTCGCATTCGCGTGCGCTCAAAACTTTCTAAGCTTCGGTCAAGCAAGGGGCTAGCGCTTCCGAAGTTCTACGCGCGCGCCTCCCCGTCCGCCGGGCCGACGGTCTGCGCGTCACATCGTCCGCTGCGCCAAGAAGGAGAGATCAAGACGGTGTCAACCGGGTCTAGTTGAGCGCTTAAGGTCGGACCAAAGCCTGTCCCGACCCTCCCAGATCTTTAAATTAATATCTCAGAAGGTCGAGACAGCAGTCCAGACGTCGACTATAGCTAGCCAACAGACGTCGACTAGCCTAGTAGATCTAGAATTTTCCAAGCCTAGCTATAGAGAGACGACCATGGCAACCGGACGCGTGTCTCTCGACGTCGACGCCTTCCTGGCCCGTATGCCCGGGCCCGGGGTACAGCAGATAGATCTGAGCGAGCAGGAGTGCAGCTTTTTCGTTCGATTCCCTCTCGTCGAAGTCCAGAAGGCCTGCAGCCCGACCCTGGGGACGGCTTTCTGCGTCTTCCACCCGCCCTGCATCACCCCCAGCCACTTCTCGGGTGCCGAGGATGAGACGAGCACTGCGGCAGCCTGCGCCTTTGCAACCAAGTTCGGAGGCTTCACTTTCTCTCGCCCCTTGGATAATGGATTCAAGGCTGCCTACGTCCTACAGAGCCCGGAGGCTTGCGATCTCATGGCATGGTTCTTTGGGAGCTCGAGCGGCCTGGAGCTCGGTGTGGATGGCACCGGGGGCTACGTTCTGCGGGGGCCGGCGCCCGGGCCGCGAGCGGAGCTCCTCCCCACTCCATCCAGAAGCTCGGCGCCCCGCGCTAAGCCCATCCCGGAGCCGGGCGCTCTCCTGGATTCGAGCCCAAGCCTGCCGGCCTTGGAGCGGCTCCTGGACCGCCTACGCAAGAACAAGGCGGTGAGGGACGAGATCTGGAAGGCGGGGCAGAGCTGCGCGCGGACCTTGGCCTGCACGACGCCCGCCGCGTTCAGCACCTTGGAGTCGAGCCCGACGGGTCCATCACCCTCGTCCTGGGCGGGAGTCAGCCGGGGGCGCCGGCGGCTCGAATCTCCATCCAGGCGCACGGTATTGAAGTCGAGCTCGAGGGGGAGGGGACCGGAGGGGAGTCGGGCAGCGTGGCACAGACCCGCTATGTGACCGATCCCTCGCAGCCTGTCGCCTTCGACATTGCCCTCCCCTCCCTCCTGATCGCGCTCGAGTCGACGGGCCTGGAGGCTTGCGTCAATGCAGTGGATGAACGCCACCTCTCGTGCAAGATCCTTACCTCCGCATTCGGGGCGCTGGAGCAGAACCCGAGATCCGCTCAGCCGCAGGTCGACGTCATCTGCTCGGGACTCAACACGGGGAAGACGCAGGCGCTGATCGATGCGTACCTGGACCCGGCCCTTGCAGGCGGCTGGCGAGTGATCCTCGTGACTTGCCGCCGGGCCTTCTCCCGCGACCTCAAGCGTCGCATTGATGCTGCGGAGTTGTCAAAGGACGCCGTGCTTTACATGGACATCAAGAAGCCACCGGAGAGCTCAAAGGGATCGCATGGCAAGTGGGGCTTCCGCCATGAGGAGTGCAGGTGCGTCGTCATCACATGGGACTCGCTGCACAAGGTGCTCGAGGACTGGGAGGGCTGGTCGACGGCGCCGCTACTGGTCGTGCTGGACGAGCTCTCCTCCCTCACGAAGCACCTCACCTCGAGCGGCACCCTCGAGCCCACCGGCCTGCACCTAGGTATGCGGTCAGTGCCTCGAAACGCGCGCTGCGTGGGCCTATGGCGCGGCGTGATGAAGGCATCGCGCATCGTGGCGATGGACGGCTTCGTTCGGTCGGTCGATCTCGCGTACCTGGCAGAGTCGGCGCAGGAGGTCGGGGCGCGCCTGGGGCTCCTGTACAACTCGCATCGCACCTGCGACTGGAAGATGCGCGTGTCAGACAGCCCGGCGCACGTCGAGGCGGACATCATGGCGCTGTGCAGACCGGGGCGCTGCCGGGCGATGATCATTGCAGAGACGCCGGCCAAGGCGATCGAGATGCAGGAGAAGATTGCGAAGCAGGCGCTGGAGCAGCTCAGCCTGGGCGGCGCTCAGTACGTGACTCAGCTCGAGGCAGGGCCCGAGGACGGCAGCGGCGCACCGTTCACGATCGGGCTCATCGTTGGGCAGGCCAAGGAGAAGAGCGTGCGCTTCACGAACGACGGCCCAGTGCGCATCGTGTCGATCGATGTGTCTGAGGAGGGCGCGTACAAGGCCTGCGACGTGCTCATCGCAACTTCCGCGCTCGGGGCAGGCGTGGACTTTTCGGACGCGCACTTTGACAAGGTCTACGGCGTGTTCCAGGCAGAGCCCGCGCAGCTGGAGGCGGACGACATCGTGCAGCTGCTGTTTCGAGTCAGAAGGCTGCGCAAACGCAGCACGCCCGACGGAGAGCACCTGCTCGTCGCCGTGCGCAAGAACCGGACGCCCTCGGTTGCGGTCGGCGCGGCGGCTGCGCACTGGCGTGAGAGCGACGACGACGAGAGCTCGGACGACATGCAGCGCTACCTGGACCTGAAGGCTAGCCACCGCGGGAGCCGCCGCGCCGGCATGCCCACTCGGCGCCTCGCAGTGGCAGCGCGCCTGCGGCTGATGTCGACCTGCGCGCTGATGAACGTGCAAGTCACGGAGGATCAAAACCCGAGCGGACCGAAGCAGGAGAAGGAGCAGCGGCTGCGCGAGATCAGGAGCGTGCTGGAGGCGGGCGCGCTGGAGCCCGTCGATCTGTGGAGCACGGTGCTGGCCTGGAGGCAGTCCCGCGAGTCTCTCGCTAAGCTGGACATCGAGAAGGTTGCTTCGCTTGCTCGCACGTCGATCGCCGCGTTCCTGGCCAAGGATCCGAGCGAGCTGACCGAAGGAGACGTCGCCTGGATGTGGGATTCGTTCTACTCCATCCCGCTCACTGCCGTGGTCACGCTGGTGCTGAAGCATGGCGCGGACGTTGCCGAGATCGTGCCTACTGCTGAGCGCCTCAAGGTATCGAAGGTCGTCGCGCTGTTCAAGAAACTCTTCGGCTGGCGGGGGTATGGAAAGCTCGCGGGGCGTGCTCTGTGGTCGGACGAAGCCTACGCGGCCCTGGCGTCGCCGGAGGGTCGGGAGGCGTACGCGGCTCTGCAGAGTCTGGACGAGCGCGCGCCCCGCTTCGATGCAGCGGACGGTGAGAAGAAGCGGCTCTCGCAGCAGTCTTGGCAAGTCATCAAGTACCTGCTGGAGAAGTACCTCGGAGTGAGACGCGCTTTCTCCGACGCGGACGGAGGGCAAATGGGCAGCCGAAAGCGACGCTACATCACGTGGGAGGAAGACATGCTCGACGACGCAGTAGAGCGCCAGGCTAAGCAGGCAAGGGCAGGCATGGCGCCAAGCTTCCCAGAGGTTTACAACGTTTTCTCCGACTGCTATGCTCTCATTCACAGGCGCGTGTGATTGTCGGATGTCACAGTGTGGACTTCGCGAACGGGATGCGCGTGCCAGTGTGTAAATACGAACGTGCGAATTCAAGTGACGTCATGCATATGATCAATGAATGTCTCGACCTTTTGAGATATTAATTTAAAGATCTGGGAGGGTCGGGACATTGCGAGGGCGGACGAGAGTGAGGGCATGCACTCTCTATGTGTCCCGACCTTTTCTGAACAACTCATGATTGCCGTATCATCGATCTGCATTTACTCACTTCGTTCTCTGTCGCTTGCACATGCGCGGTGTGGGATTACTAATTAGATCTAGTCTCCCTAGCCCTCTGCGGCCGCCTTCCTGCCCCCCTGCAAAGAGCAGCTCAACCAAATCCTGTGGGGTCTGATTCATTGCAGACTCGCCTTCCCCGCCTGGGCCTGAGCTACACCAAGCTACGGTGAGTCCGACCAAGAGACGTGTCCGGACCCTCCCTACTTTCTTTATAGATTATTGGAAAGGTCCGGACACTAGAGGAGGGAGGGCGTACATAAGTAGTCTGACCAAGAGACGTGTCCCGACCCTCCCAGATCTTTAAATTAATATCTGAGAGGGTCGAGACACTAGAGGAGGGCGTACATAAGTAGTCTGACCAAGAGACGTGTCCCGACCCTCCCAGATCTTTAAATTAATATCTGAGAGGGTCGAGACACTAGAGGAGGGCGTACATAAGTAGTCTGACCAAGAGACGTGTCCCGACCCTCCCAGATCTTTAAATTAATATCTGAGAGGGTCGGGACACTAGAGGAGGGCGTACGACTTAAACTCGCGCAGCGCCGCCTGCTCCTCGCTGAGGTTCTCTGACTTCATTCGATCGCTGTAGGGCTCGGGCGGAGTTCCAGCCTTCACGTGCATCCAAAATAGATGTAAGCACCGCCGCATGAGCTCGATGTACCTCTCGTCCCGTCTGACGTACCACGTTTGCACGCGCAGAGGCGTGAAACAGAAAAGTTCGGCCCAGTCGCGGCCCGTTATGTCCAGCAGGCCCTGAAGTTGAGTCATGTAATAGGTAGGAACGCTATCGTAAAGTTCGCCCTTGTAAGGGCATTTCACCTCTAAAATCCTATCATTTCCTATCAGTCCGTCGGGGCTCCCGGCGAGGAACGGCATTTCTTTGTGTTCGTGCAGTCCAGTGTGTTGAATGTCCACGTTATCGTTCAGTGCCTTGTAGATAGAGACCGCGAGGGGCTCGTAGTCGTGCCCGTAGGTTAGGGCAGGGTTGTCAAAGTTGTTTTCCTCCGCGATCCCGCTCAGCTCCGCCCAGAGGCGGGCCCTGGATTTCCACGGGTTGATGCCGCACGCGGCGGCAAAGTTCGAGGCGGTTAGCTTTTCGCGGCGCGCAGCGTGCCACGCCGCGCTCCCCTGTTGTAGGTCCATAGCTCGTAGCCTCGCAGTAGCGTTTAGAATTTCTCGTTGTGTGCAATTGCAAATGTCGGATGACGAAGATTCGAGCCCGGTCCCGCAGATGGACGAAGATTCGAGCCCCGAAGAGTTCCTGACTCGCGTTAGGGGCCTGGCCCATTGGATACGAGATAAGTTCAAGGAGGGGATGCGAAATCGGATAGGAACGTCGTCCTTTCCGCTGAGGGGGCTAGCCCCTGTTGCAGCCCAGGGGCTGCGGGATACCGTGAGGCTCGCCCCCCCATCCTATGATCGGAACTGGGACTTCAGCAGTGTGCTTACGTCCCTGTACGTGGCGCTGATGTCGCCTAGAAGCCGCGTGGCCCGTCTGCCGAACGAGGCCAGATTGAAGATCATGAACTTCTTACTCGCAGGTAGAGACGGGCGCGAAGGCGATGTGATCAATGGGCTTCGAAATGAGATACAGTGGTACATGCGTACAGGCGAAGGCGGTGTCCGACAGTACGACGGCTCACGGTACACAGAGCTCGAGATTCCACGCGAGCTCGTACCCCGGAGCTGGCAAGAGCTTCCGCCCGCCCCACCCCCGCCCCCCGCCTACGTATCCCCCTTTGACTCGAGGCCCCCCATCAACGAGCGCAAGCGACTGCGCGACTGGCTGCAGGACGATCGAAACCGTCTGCCGGGTGAGGCAAAGGTCGGCACTATACCCCCAGAGGAGGAGGCGTACCCCGTTTTCGAGAACAATCGCCTGACGTGGAGGTGGACGTGATAGGGGGTACGGGTAGATATTCTCAGCGAGCCGCGAGCATGGCGCGGACACGCGAGTCCGACGTGCTGTACAACAACGGCCCCATCATCGGTGAGATCCTACAGCGGACCGTGGACTTGGACGACGCACAATCCGATCTGCACCGGCGGCGATGGGCGATGGGCCCCGATTCGGGGAGCGGATCGCCCGGGGAGAACTTTATGGAACGCGTGCTGTACCTCGTGCGCTGGATACGAGATAAGTTTAACGACGATCAAGAGTTTCCAGATCAAAACACCATCGGCGCAGCACGTTTCATGGGTATGACGATCAATCCACGCAATCATGGCAGGCGAGAACGCAGGGATCTGAACGGCGATTGGGCGGACCTACAAGCACTGTGGATGGCCTTTGCGAACCGCAAGAGCCAGATCCTCGCTCTGCCCGCGCGGGTGCAGGAGCGTATCATTGACTTTGTGGCACCGTGGCGCTTCGAGAGCCTTGACCCGCAGACTGTGCAGCCCCGCTTCCTCAGACGACTGCGAAACGCCTTCTACCACCTGGCGCTGAGCGACGGCCAGTACTTCACGCCTCAGAGAATCGATCACGGTGAATTCGGTATACCCCCCGAGTGGGCAAACTTTGGCATGGTACCCCCGCCGCGGCCCCTCCTCTACGGCCCCCCCTCCCCCTCACCTGAGCAGCGTGAGTCACTCAAGCGTCAGAGGGAGGTACGCGAATGGATGGACGACACCAGTCACTGGGTACAGGGCGAGGCCGAGTTACGCAAGTTCGCTAGGCTCGGGCAGTAACCGCAGGGGGTACAGCATTCAGTTAGAGTCCGAGCCTAGTTAGAGGCCGGGAGGCCCCCGGGGGGTACATTGGACGTGTTAGTCCCCCTGCCTCCCCGAATGCAATATAACAATGCAACCTCCGCAACGCGTGACTCATCAACCTCCGAGGGTTAACAATGCATTGACAGCGAAGGGGCAAGCTCGAGAGCTCGACCCTTGGCAAGAGCCCACCTATATACGTACGCCCTGTCAGGCCAGTACTAGTACTAGTCGACATCGATGTCTGGCGCGCAGCGGCCTTGAGCGAACCTTGCTCTCGTATTCGGCCATTTTCAACGCGGCCACCTCGTCGAGCTCCTTGGCCTTCTCCACCAGATTCATCCCCTGGCCCTGAGCCTCCGCAAGCTCGCGCTGCGCGAATTCCCAGTCGAACTGGTCGGGCGGCTCCTTCGAGCCGCTTGCCGGATCGTGCAGGCGCCATGCGTGATGCCCAAGGAAGATGCGAGAAAGGTGCTGGATGGGGCCGGTGCGGCCCTCCGCCTGCCTGCCGTTGACAGTCACCTTGGCTCCCGGCTCCGGCGTGACGAAAATATGTCCCCCGTCGTTCTCGAACGTGCAGTGGGCCTTCTGGACAGAAGCTCCCGTCAGAATGACGTCGGGGCGCGGGTCCAGTGCATCCTTGCGCCCAACCCGCATCGGCTTCTCCGGCTCGATGAAGTAGACGATCTGAATTGTTGATGCGAATCAAGGAAACGACGCAATACAATGATTGTCACAGTGTGTTTATCGCGTGGTTTGCGGTAATATGCATATGGCGCACTTGCTCTGACAGCATCGAGTCCTCGTTGAGGTTCTTGATGTGTGGCGTCGTCTTCAGCTTCGCGCGGCGCTCCTCCGCATCGCCGCCCGCTCCGACCAGGCCGCGCATCCGCGCATCGGCGAGCTTCTCCTCCCACGACTTTGCCTGTTCCAGCAGCACGCGCTCGATCGCCGCCTCCTCCTGCTTCATGCGCTCCACCTCCTCGCTGCTGACGCGGCCCGAATTGCCCGGCGCGGACGCGCCCCCGCCCATCGATATCGCCTTTTTCAGCTGCTCGATCTCCTCTCGCAGGTCTCGGATCAGCTGCGTAATTCGTGAGCGGCTCCGAATCGATATCGCGAATCAAGCAGGCAGGACTAGTACTGGGGTTGCGAGCCTTTTCGGTCGGATTTTCGTTCTTTCTGGCGACGTTCTTTATCTTCTTGGCGCGGTCCGCGTACCGCAGCGTGGAGAGGGTCTCTTCGTAGTTAATGTCGGCGGGGCCTGCACGAGTTCAGGAGACTGATAATGAAAGGGGTTCGAACTCAGCGGCGCGCTGAACAAAGCGCGCACGCACTCAATGCGGCTATCATACTGCGGATGGCGGGAAGCGGTATCGATATCAAGACGAAAGTGGAAAGAGCGGAAAGAGCAGGGCGCACATCGTCTTCGAGTTGCCTCCAAGCGCGTCTTGAAGAAGCCGTGTGAGAACCGAGTTCCGGTACGGCACGAAGACACCCTGCACAGCGGATATCGATGGGGTGTGATTCGTTTCGGGGAGGAGGAGGGGGGGGGAGGGGGGGGCGGGGGCGGGAGGAGTAGGAGGAAGTGGAGGGGGGGGGGAGGGGGGGGGTCCTTGCAAACATAGACTCACCTTCTTTCCCATGGATTGGTCTGCAAGGGAACTGATGACGTTGCCCAGCGCGGAGAGGGATTGGTTGATGGCGCATCCTGCAGAAGCTTAATCTCGAAAGCGGCAAGCTTAAGCACAGATCTAGACCGATGCGCAAACCCTCTTTGAGACGGTCCCCTGTTGCCCCCGTGCTCTCAGCCCGCTCCGAGCCCGCCAGGTCCACCAGGTTGATCTGCAGTTGATCACGGATCAGATTAAAAGGCGCGCGCGCAATATTAATTATTGAATTCGAAAATTATATTCAATGCCAGAGGCCACCTTGGAGCCGATCTCGCTCTTTTGGCCGCCCACGGTCGTGACAATGGAGAACTGTATTGTAAAGACCTAACAGAGACCAGAACTTAGCAAATGGGGACAGTTGAATAGATAGAGTGAATTATTATAATTGCGGACCGTGTGCGCTCTGGATGAGGTCGCATTCATATTCGTCGACGCGACTGTCCGGTTTGTGGTCCCTGCAGACAGTTCAGGGGAAGCAGGGTCTCAAGAAGCGGACGCGATCTCACCGTTCTCCATTTGCTGCTCAATTTCCCTGTACGAGTTGCAGGGGACTGGGGTGAGGTTCTCCACGTATACCCCCCGCACTTTGTCTTGCCGCACGTTCAGACCCCCGGGGGGGTTAACTGCGTTAACGTTACGCGGGTGTTGCACGGACAACGCAAAGGGGCGACCGCAAACGTCAACAGGGGAAAAGGGTTCGCGCGCACTCTTTGGATTCACTGTGGACCGATTGCGGTTGCGAGGAGCGGCGCAGCGTCAGCAGGGAGACTGAAGTGCGCGAGAGCCCAGCGCCTGATCGTGAGGGGATATAGCTACGTACGAAGGTCTTTGACTTTCTCGTTGTAGATCTCGAGCATAGATACCTGCCGGCGTTGTCGATTCAGGGAGAGGGGGCTTCTCCGCGCTCGGGCTCAGAGGCTCGGAAGGTAGCGGACCGTTACCATGTACTGCTTGTTGGGTTCCTTGTTTTCGCCGATGCGCTTGAACATCTCCTCACAGCTAATCGGGATGATTCCCTGCCAGTCGCCTGATCATGAGCTTCCGGATCCGGAGCCCAGCGGGCGAACGCGCCGCGCGGTCGCCGGCGAATCGAACCTTGTTTGCTCCGTAGCCAACCATGGATTACGATTTGCCCGAGCCCGTTTGCCCATACGCGAACAGCGAGCAGTTGTACCCGTTCCACGCGTTGGCGAGCACTGACGCCCCAAGATCGTCGTACACACTGATCATGAGAGAAACATATAATTAAGAGCAGCTGCAGCGTGATCGAGGTGGGCCGGACATCGCACTTTCGCTGGCCCGCGTATTTGGGCGAAGTGCCCACCGAGTAACCGTTCTCGTCGTTCACAAAGCCGTCTGCGGGGGGTCGTCGCCGAGGTTGGTAACAGGGCCCTTAGCTTTTGCAATTGAGCATGCGCACTTATGCGAAGTACTAATTCGCGTTAGCGGGATCATCGGTTCACCGTGGGACCAGTAGCTGTAGTCGAAGGCAAAGGACTTCAGCTCGCCGCTCTCCGGGTTTGTGATGCCCGTGCTGGGGCCGTCCATGCTTATGATCTGCGTGACTTTCAAAATCAGCTGTGCATATGTAATACAGTGCATGCAGCCACACGAGCCTCTAAATCTAGGTACAAAGGTCCCTGCAGCTGGAATGCTTAAGCATGCATATATATGCCCAGCTGCAGGACCGGCCGCGGGCGGGAATATGCAAACGTAGGCACGCACGAGCTTTGCATTGCGATCCTTCTCACGCTGGTTGAAGGGCCGCACCCGCACAGCGACCTTCACACTTTCCGCCATGTCGATTTCGTGACAGGAAGTCGAGCTTATATAATTAAAAGCTTGCCAATTGCAAGTTGCTACCATACGACGAGTCTAGTCTCGATCTGCAGCTGCTGTACGTGTCTCATTGATCATGAGCATGCGCACAGAAGTCGCTCGGCCGCGGAATCAGGGGCCCGGGGACACTGGCGATACCTATAGCTATAGCTAGGAGCCTAGGACACTAGTTCTGGGAACTTCTGCAAGCAGGCTTGATGACTCAGTGAGGTCCCATCCATGAGGACCGTCGGACGTTGCAATTCAAGCTCACGGCTGGAGCTGAAGCTTAAGCTCGAGCTCAAGGCTCAAGCACGCCAAACTTAAATATAACTGAAATGCAGCGAATTATGCAAGTAATGCAAGTTTAGAATAATGCAACGTTAAATTTAACCGGCCGGGCAAGCCGAATACATAAATAAAAACAAATGTTTTTATTTATGTGTAGCCGAAGGCTTCCTGAATTGCTAACTTTGTAAGTTAGTAAGGTTGCAAACTTGGGCCCGCCGCGCGCCCGCGGCCGTTGGGCCGCCGGCCGCGGGGCGCCGGCAGCCTAGGCCTCCGGGGGCCGGGGCCCGGGCCTGGCACTGGCTGGCAGGCTGTGGCAGCCTTGGCAGCACTGCGGCATGGCGCCGGAGCCGGCATGCCGGCGCCGGCGGCCGGTGGCCCGGTGGGCCGGCGCCCGGCGGTGGCGGCACTGGCGGGGCCGGGGGGCCGCCGGCCCGGCGGGGCGCCGGCAGCCTGGCAGCATGGCGCCGCCGCGCCGGCACTGCGGCATGCCGGCGCCACATCTTCAAGGCTTCATGGCATGATATCATACTACCGTGCAACACATAAATACTGGACTCACTTAATTAACAGAGTCCCAATTAAATTTTTTTTTTTGAGAGACTACGGTGGGGCGAACCCCCCGTAGGTAGTGATATTAAATTAAATTAACAGACCGAATTTTCGACTAATTCGCTCTGCTAATTCGCTGCTGTTCAGTTGTCTTATATATATACGTATACAATCTACCCCCCAACATTATATAATTACTGCCCCATATGCATTAGTTTGGAACTCTGCATGTTATTTCGCCTAAGGGAGGGCCAGATTTTATAACCTCTTAATTAACGGGCTGTTAATTTAGTGTACCGTAAAACACAATATTAATTCGCACGATATTAGTTCGTTTTTAGACCCGGACCCCGACCATAGTAATTAGTTCGGTCTCAAATTAGTGCGTTTATTCGTTTCCAGTGTATGGGGCGGGGGGTACACGCTGTACCCCAACAGCATTTTCTTAGCGTCCTGTAATTAGGGCGGTCTCAAATTAGTGCGTTTTTACGGCAAAAAACGCACTAATTGGTACCGAACTAATATTTTGCGCGAACTAATATTCTGTCTTACGGTAACACGGTAGTAGCATGCATCACTGAGTCATGATGCATGCCAGACATTGCCACTGATTTGCCAAGTTGCCAGTGATGCCACTGCGGCCATGATGCCATCATGATGCCATGATGTCATGATGAGCAATCACTGATGCCGCCGGGCCGCGGCCGCGGCGGCCCGCGCCGCGGGCCCGCGACTTGCTAACTTACTGCAAAACACGAAATCTCCGGCGGAACTTATAATATTCGGCGCTTTCCGGCAAGTTTCCGCGGCCGGCATGCATACGGGCCGCATTATCCGGCCCGCATATATACTCGCTGTGCCGAATATTTGAAACTGCCAGAATTGTGCAGATGTATCATAGTATGGCAGAAGAGGGATCAACATACCCGCCGCCTAGGCGGACTGTCTAGGTTGCCGAAAATATGATGATGACGAACCACAATTTCGGCGTTTATTTCGCGTTTTGCCGAAATAAAGTCACGCTGGACATTGAGTGTTTTACAGTAGTAATTGCAAGCCTTGAAGTTGCCAAGTTGCGACCGTCGGACTCGCGATCGCGAGCCCGGCGGCCCCAGAAGGCTCTGCGACTCGGCGAATCGCTCATATCCTGCGTGGTATGCGTCATGATCAATCAATCGAGTCGTGAATCGTTCAATGATGGAACTTTCGGAATCGTGACTCGGTGATACGAATCATCCGATGATCATGACTCGTGAGTCGTGACGTGGTGACGTCGACGTCGAAGACTCAGTGACGTCGACTGACTCGGTGACGTCGTCGGGAACCTCGGACCCGGGAAATGGACTATTCGATCACTAATTATAATAGACACTTAATTTTTAAGTAATGCGCGCTGCGCGCACTTAATTAATGCGCCCCCAAATCAATGCGTTTCCTGCAAATTGCATGGCTGCAATTTAATGAAAACGCATTAATTTAATTTGGGGGCGCACAGTCGCGCACTAATATACCAGAACTTGTGCGCATGCGGTTACTGCACAATTCTGGCAGTTTCAAATATTCGGCGAGGCTATATATGCCGAATAGCGCCGAATATTAAGTTCTGCCGGACATTTCTCGTTTTACAGTACCCGGTAGCAGACTCGCCGAGTCACCGTGGCACTGCGGCACTAGCTATATATATATAGAGTTCGGAATTCAACGCCGAATCAACGGTACAAAACTAGTTCAGCGCGCTTGCCGCGGCCGCCGCCGGGCCGGGCCGCACAGGCCCGCACTGCGGGGCAGTGCGGGCCTAGTCTGCGGCAGTGCCAAAGTTGTAAAATATATATATACTTACTAGTAGTACTGTACAGTGTACACTACTAGTAGTACTGTACTACGGTAATCGAATCAGGCACGCAAACAGACTCTGAGAATGCTGAGATGGCAGAGATGCACGCAAACAGACTCTGGCAGAGATGCACGCAAACAGACTCTGAGAATGCTGAGAATGCAAACCTCGTGCACGTGCGCATGCGCTTCTTCATGATCATGACTTCGTTACCGAGTACTTGCAATTAATATTGTATATATATATACGTACAACTATCCATGGCCAGTAAGACAGGGTCTGCTATCCAGCTGCAGACTCTGATCATGAGAGATCTAAATCTAGAGGCTCGCGGTGCTGCATACACTGTCTTACATATGCGCAGCTGATTCTGAAAGGCACGCAGATCATAACTATAAGCATGGACAACCCCAGCTGCAGCGCGGGCATCACAAACCCGCGCCGGAGAGCGGCGAGCTGACGTCCTTCAATTTTTGCAAGGCTTCGCCTTCGACTACATGTACAGCTACTGGCCCCACGGTGATCCCGCGCATGCGCGTCTCCTGCCGTTGATGATCATGAATTGAAACCTGATTATGAGTGCCGCGGGGTCGCACCGAACCACCTGTTGTTGCAGAACGTTGAAGCTGATATCGATTCGAATTCAACTGCAAGCCGCACGCGATATATTTCGATACATCGTCGATGCCCTCCGAATCAGAGGATCTGCAGGGGACAGCTGCAGGCGGCCGAGAGGGCCCCATGGCCACGGCCGCCACGTGCGCCGTCGACGCCGATGCAGACGCGGACGTCGACACCGATATCCTCGACGAAATACAGGCGCTGAAACGCGAGAAGGCGCGGCCCCCGGCCCTTCCCGCTGACGCCCACCTCTGTACATATGCATGTTACGGCGCGCTAAATCAAAGGCTGCGCAGGAGGCGATGCAGCGGGAGTTGGAGGAGGCGCGGCAATCCAATACACGCACAACGGCACCGTCCGCAACGCCTGCGCCGGCCTCGTCGATGCAGGAGGAGCTGGAAAAGGAGCGGCAGAAGACGGCGGCGCTGGCTGCCGAGGTGGCGAAGAAGGACGAGGAGCTGGAGTGCCTGCGTGCCGAGGCCGCGCAGCTGGAGGCGCTCGCGGAGAAGCTGCGGCAGGAGCAGGCGGAGAAGAAGATGGAAACGATGACGGCGGAGGAAAAGGAGAAGTTCAAGCGGGAGATGGCCGAATCACTCGCCAAGATGAAGGCTGGACAGTCGCGGCGCAGAGCCGCCGCGTTGGCGGCCGAATGGGAGCGGGCGGCGGGCAAGGAGGGGACCGCCCTTCAGCAGCAGGTCGCGCACAAGAAAGACATGGAGGAGAGGCTGCTACGCGCGCACTCGAGCCGACTCAAGTTCTGCTCCATCCAGTAGCTGTAGCTGGACGGGGTCGCGATCGACGTCGACGTCCTGCCCCCGGCGCGGTCTGGGCCAAGTGGGGGCGCATGCGCAGCCGACGCAGCGATCGGTTTTGCCTGGTTTCAACCCGCGTTTAGGTGATTCAGCGATCGGTTTAATTTAGCCTGGTTTTTATGCATATAGCACCTCTAGATCTGTGTGTCAAGCGCTAGCTAGCTATAGCACTTCTAGATCTCTAGATCTGCCGTTAGTTTTCGTTTCTTATATCTTCTTCTTCGCCCTGGGCCGCTTTGAGTCTATCTTCTTCTTCTTATTCTCTCAGAGTCTCGTTTGCGTACGTACGTCCTATCGCGATCCCTCATGATCATGATCACTGAGTCATGATCGGGGCCTCTCTCATGTCCTTTAGTTATGAGCAGCCCTATAGCTAGGCCTTCAGCTATTATATATACTATGATAGGTACATGCCTGTAATATTCATTCATGTGCTTCTTCGAAGCCTCACGACCTTCAGCTCCTGACCTTCGCGCAATCGAACTCCAAAGATTCCCTATAGCGCTAGCTAGCATTCGTTCGATCGATGTATCGTATCATGATCAATTTCAATTCAGTTTGATCGTTGCTCCAAATGGATAATTAGATCACATCAAATTGCCACAGTGTACATGTATTACAGTATTACAATTGTTGCTCGAATGGGATTCAATTGTTCCCAATTGCAATTGCAACTTGGCAAGCATGCAGTTCATGGTCGCATATTTCGTAATTATAATATATATGCGTACTACGGTATGGCTCGTTAGATCTATAGCTCGTTCGGAATTCGTGTTCACGTATTCAAATTCAGTGATCATGATCATATACATGAGTCATGTCAGGTTGCAACTGGAATTGCCGCAGTGCTCTCTCTGTATATTCCGAAGTTCAATGATCATGATCGATATCAAGCATATGGAAGCTTTGATGCTCTGATCATGATCTAGGCCTGGGCCTAGAACGTAACCAATATTAATTGCAATGAATTCGAATTCGAACGTTGGCCCTGGGCCGGACGTCGACCGCCTGGCCCGCATCTCCATAATAACCATACGCATGACCATGCATATGCATCCTCAATTCGGAAAGAACTTGCACTGCTGGTCGAGGCCTAGGTAAGCCCTGATCTAAGCGCGCTATATCTTAGCCCTGACAAGGCGGGGGTAGGCCTGGGCGCTCCGGATCCCTTTTTTCCACGAGATCGCGTGCGCACGAATACTATAAATCAATTCGGGCAGGGCCCGATCGGCCGAGGGGTGCCCTCGGGCAGCGCACCCTCGCCACGCCTCCGCCTCCGCCGGCTCCAGCGCCGGCCGCGCCCCCTCCTGCGGGGCGCGTGACTCCGCGCCCGCGCCCGCGGCCACCTCTTGCTCGCGATCGCGGCTGCGGCCGCCTCCTCCTGCCCCTCCGCCGGCTCCCCGCACCGGCCGCCGGGCGCCGGCCGCCCCTTCGCCGCCGCCTCCTCCTCCGGCGCGGCCTCCCACCCCTCCCGCCTCGCCGCCCGCCCCCGACCCGAGGCCGAGGAGCCGTCCCGCGGCTGCCTCCGCCCCGGGCTGCTGCTGCCCGGCCGGCCCCCCTCGGAACCGCCGGCGCCTCGGCGGGCCGGCCGGGCTACCGGCGGCCGCGCCGCTAGCACCGCCTGCCGCTCGGAAGCTCAAGAGAGGGGCGCGGAGCGCGGAAGGGGTACGATTACGGACCTCTCGGTCGAAGCCGCGTCGAGGAACAAGGAGACATTGGAGCCCGGCCGGCGCCGGGCGGGCTGCTGCACGGGGCCCCCTTCTTGGCTGCCCCTTCGACGTTTGGTTCTTTATGGCAGGTGGGAAACGCATACGTGTGCCTGCGCGGGCTGGCGCGGATCTCGATGAGATTTGATCGCGCTCGGCTGGCGGCGCGGGCGTGCCTGGGTGGAGTAGAGCCACGCGAGGGACGAGAAGGCCCACATCAGCGCGCCGAGGAGGGCCGCCGGGTGGTTCTGCGTCCACGTGGCCGCCGCCGCCAGCAGCCCCGCGCTCGAGGAGGCGCCCAGCAAACGTACGGCGCTCATCAGGTTCATGCGCCAGGCGACGCTGCCGAAGGGCCGGAACAGCTCGATGAAGAGCCGGCCGAGCATGACGAACGTCGGGTAGCCTGCGCGGCAGCAATCGGCTCAGCTCGCGGCGGCGGCGGCCGAGAAGGCGCCGCCGCGGCGCGAACCCGGCGGGTGGGCGATGCCGAGTCTGCACGCGGAGAGAATGAGCTCCCCGCTGTCACCGCCAGGCACCGAAGGGTAGAGGCAGCGGACGTAGACCGCCAGCGACACGCAGAAGACCAGGCCGCAGAGCAGCCGGAGCTCCCTGCGCGAGCGTGAGCTGCGCGCGACGTAGCGCTTCCGAAGCACAGAAAAGGCGTACCGCTGCGCGTAGGCGTCCTCCAGGTACGGCACCGGCGCTCCGTCGTCCGCGGACCACGCGCGGAAGGCGTAGCGGGTCGGGAGCGGTTTCGGCGGTTCCTCCGCCTCATCGACAACCGGCGGCGGCGTGCCGGCCGCCGGCGAGCCCCGCACGTCCTCCCTCCTCCTTCGCCGCATCGCTCTCGGTTGGCACTGTACCCGTCCAGGCCGACCCCAGCTCGCCGAGCTCTGCGCCAATCCTTAGCTACGCGCGCCCCTGGGCACTGCAGCACGTCAAGCAACCAGCCAGCGCTCGCCGGCCCCACGCGCACTACTCAGCTCGGGGCGAATCTTGAGCAGCTCTCTCGCCCCTTCTGCCCCACCCCGTACGCAGCGAGCTCTGGAGTCGGCGGCACGCTAGCATCGTTCTGGCGGGCGGGCTTCCGCCCCCGAACTCGGTCAGCGACCATCGAAGATGGTGGGCTCGGGCGCCTCTCCAGCGCCGGCCGGCTTCGTCGGCCGCGTGTTCAGCGACGTGAGAGCGGAGCTCGAGTTCAGCGTGCCCGAGGGCGAGCCCGTCAAGCTCCCCATCCGCTGCGAGCGCGTCCAGGTCACCGAGAAGTCCCTCGTCATGGCGCTCCGCGAGCCCGTCCTCATCGCGCTCTCGCCGGACCGACCTCCCGCGAAGCTCGAAACGCTCCAAATCCCGCTCGAGTGCGTTCTTGAAGCCCGGCGCGATTCCGATCAAAAGTTCCGCTCACTTCCTTGCCGCGCCCTCAGGGCGATCGACAAGCAGGACCTGAAGCGGCCGCTGTTCAGGAAGGACCACCTCGTGCTCGACGTGGCGGCCGAGGGCCGCCGCTTCACCGCGCGCCTCCACGCGGGGAAGGAGTGCCTCGCCCTCGCCGACGACCTCCTCTCTTCCTCTTACGTGTGCGCCCGCCCCGAACGAAAGCTCAGCTTCAGACGCGCCTGTTTTTTCACAATTTGATCCGATCTTTCCGGCAGCGTGCACTGCGCCTCGGCGTTCGGGTGCACGGACTGCGCGGCGCCGGAGCCCGGGCCCGTCCCGCTGCCCCCGCAGGTCCCCCTCGAGCGCCTCCGTGAGCGCCTCGCCGCCTCCCCGGCCCCGCCCTCCTCCTCCCCCTCCTGCGCCCGATCCTCCTGCGCCCCCGGCTCCTCCTGCTCGGTGCGCCCGCCGCCCCGCCGCTCGGCTTCCGCCCTTAAGCTTACGCCTTGCGCCCCGCTTCGCAGGGCCCCTGTACCCCCGCCGGGGGCGCCTTCCCGCAGGGCCCCGCCGCCATCGTCGACCCCGAGTGCGCCCTACCCCCCTCCACTCCCCCCCTCCCCATCTCCCTCACCGTACCCGGGCGGGGGCAGGCGGCCGGGGTCGGTGCTGATCCCGCACGACGCGTGCTGCCCCGCGGTCCTCTCCGACACCGACGCCGAGGTGCGCGGGGGGCGGGGCCGGTTGTAGGAGCTCTAGCCCCTAGCTAGCCAAGGCTCGAGGCTGCCTCCTCGCCCCCCCGGCCCCCCTCCGCTGCCATCGGGACTCGCCTGCCGGCCCAGCGTCGGCACGGGCCCGCCCAGCTGCCCCCAGCTGTCCCCCTAAACTCACTCTTTTTGCAGCTGGCGGAGCGGGCGCGGCGGTTCGTGGAGACCGTAAAGGCGCTGCGGGGCGTGCGCGAGGCGCGCGCCATCGACGACACCCTCCGCTCCCTCGCCGCGCCTCGCCGCCTCTAGCCTATGGGCGCCCCTGATCTGAGTATCGATATGAATTGCAGAATACACCGGGGCCGACCCCCGCCGCCTCTAGCCTGCCCGCCTCGACCTAATTAATATAAGTATCGAAATGAATTACAGAAGACACCGGGGTACAACGACCTTCCTCGCTGCTCCCCGCCTCACCGAACTATGCTAGGCCCCTAGGCTAGGCTAGGCTAGTGTAGCTGGCCACTAGCTATACTGGACTGCAGCTTGTTCGCTATAGCTAGTCCGTTAGCGCTGGGCCTTCCAGTTCGCTCTGCCTTCCAGTTAAGAGGGCGCGGTGCGATGAGGCTCGAGAGGGGTACAACGCACGGATCCGGAGAAAGGAGCTTGGCTGGCGCTGATGAGCGGGGCGCCGGGGGCCCGGGCTGGGCCATGGCCAGGGCGGGAGCTCCCGGCGGAGAAGGCGCCCGGGCGCGCGGACTGGAGCGCCGGGGCCGGCGCCGGGCCTCCCCGCGGCGCCACCGACGCCGACGAGGCGACGGCAAGGCCGGCGCGGCCGTGGGCGGCGGCCGCGGCGGAGCTCGAACTCGCGCCCTCGCTCCCCCTGCAGGCGGCCCGGTCAGAGGGGGGCGGGATCGGGGCCCTACGCGAGGCGCGCACGGCGGCGGCGGCGGCGGCGGCGGCGGCGGCGGCGGGGGAGACGGGCGGCCCTCGTTGATGGCAGCTAGGGCCATGTCGACGTAGACTCGGGCCCTCTGCATCCGCCCGGATGTTGAGCTCATGCCCATGCTCTTCAGGTTGGCGGCCCAGAGCGGCCTGAGCGCGCACGGCGCGCGCGCGGGTCAGCGCTGACCCAGATCGGCCTCTCGGGCCGGGGCCGGGGCCGCGCACCGGGTGGCGAGGAAGGCGGCCCAGCGCTGCTCGAAGAAGGCCCGGTACAGCAGCGAGATCGCCTCGTAACTCTTTAGCTCCAGCGGGATGTTCCACTCCGGCCCCTCCGCCGCAGCCAGCGCCATCCCCTCCTCCTGGATCTGGATCTGGAATGCCTTCTCGAGCAGGCGGATCGCCTGCTCGGGCGCCGCGGCCGCCCACTCCACGTGCATGACGTGATACCTGCCGCGGCCGTCAGCGCCGATGCCCTCGAGCCACGCGCGCGTGCACGCACACGAGGGCCATGTCTTGCTTCACCCTGTGCGCCCTGCCGCCTGGCCTCCGGAGGATCCGTCTGTCGCGCTGCCTGCTCCCTTGCATCAGGCCGCTCCCGTGCGCCAGCCGGTAAACGGGCTCGTGGAGCCGCCCTCCGAACCTCGGCAAGAGCGACGGCGGCACCAAATCCACGACCTGCGACGTCCGCCGGTCAGCGACGTCATCGACGCCCCGCAAGCCAGCTCGAGTTTGCCCCGCTCGTGATGCACCTTCTTCATGTACGGGAGTGATAGCAAGTCCGCTGCCGTGAAGAGGTCGAAACCGTCGAACACGCGTCGAACGTCGCGCTCGCCACTCTTGGCTTTCAGCGCCTGCTTCACCTTTCGGAGCTCGGTCGCGATTGCGTTCTCACGACTGTCTTCGTCGCCGGCTTCAGCTGCAGCCGTCTCGTCCCCCTCACTTGCTTTGCTGGCTGCAGCTGCTTGCTTGGCGAGAGGCTTCGGGGGCGTTGCCAGTGGGGTCTTGAGTCCTAGAACTCGACCGCGATTGCCTTCCTGAGGCAGGCGTGAGCGCGAGCGCTACTCGGGCGCCCCTGTACGTAATCCAAAATCTTCCAAAATCTTCCGAGATCTAGCTCTACATAGATTGAACTCTAGATCAGGCCCTGGCGGCTGCCGACCTGCTGGTGCGGGGTGGCGGCCTCCTCGTCCTTCTCCGCTTCCGACCACTGCGAAGAAGAGCGTAAGGGAACGAAAAGAGAAGAAGGCTGGGCGCTCGCGCAGGCACGGGGCGCTGGGCCGACGAGCTCGAGCCGGACGGAGACGGGCGGGGCTTGGGGTTCGTGGCGCCGCCCCCGCACGGCGGGGCTGGCACTGGCGGCCTGGCGCCCCCCGCCGGCTTGGCGCGGTTCGGCGCGTCCCCGCTGTTTCCCTTGGACGCCGCACCCTCCTCCTCGTCCTCGAGGTCGATGACGGGGAACGAGGGCGCCCCCTTGGGATTGCGGAGACCCTGCGTTCAGATCGTCCAGCGGCGACCCAAGGGCGGCGGAAAAGGCACGGCGGACCTGCAGCTGGCGCTGAAGGTCGCGGACGATGTTCTTGAGGACGCGGACGCTGGTCTCGAGGTCGACGAAGCGCTTCTCGGCGGCCGTCTTGTCCGTGGCCGCCTGCGCTCGCATGAGGGAGTGAGATTGCGGCAAGGAGGGAGCGGGGGAAGGGGGAGGAGGTGTTTCCACGAGGAGGGAGCAGAGGGAGGAGGCGGGCGGCCGGAGGGCGGCCGGGGGAGGGGGTGGGGTGGGGGGTGGGGGGAAAGGCGGAGGGTGGGGTAGGAGGAGAGGGGTAGCGGGTAGGGGGAGGCGTGGGGGGGGGGGGGGTGATTGAAGAGAGGGGTGGGGGGACGATGGGCCAGGGGAGGGGTCGGGAGACGGGGGAAGCTTGCGGCGGAGGGCGCGCGCGGGCTCGCACCTGCGCCATGGACGCCTCCACCTTCTTGGCCGTTCCCTCCACCTCGCTCTTGGTGGGCACCTGCGCAGCGGGGGTGAGGGCGAGGGGCCGGAGCGGGGCGCGGGGTGCGGGGGCGTCCACCGAATTGGTTAGCGCTTTGAAGTTCGCCTTGTGGGTCTTCAGGGCCGCCTCCAGGTCCGCCACGCGGGAGAGCGGGGCCGCGGCAGCGGCCACAGAGCCCAGGGCGGCCTCCAGCGCCTTGATCTGCACGGAAATTCAACGCCAAAAGGGCGAAGGGGTCGTCAGCGAATCTGAAGGCACCTTCTCTTCTAGCTCCAACTTGGCCGCCTTCGCCGCCGCCGCCACCGCCACGACCTGCCGCGGATCGGGGGCGTCAGCGGGAGGGCGCGCAAGGCTGTGCGCGGAGCGATGAAGGCACCTTGCCATGCATCTCGTTCAGCCCCTTCTCCAGCTCCAGCTTGGCCTTCAGGGCGGCCGCGTCGGACTTGGCTCGCTCCGCCCGAAGGACCTCCAGGGCGCGGTCCCCCTGCGTGCCCGTGAGACAGGGACGGGGAAAGGGGGGGGAAGAGAGAGGAGGAGCAGGGGGGGGGGGGGGGGGAATGCGCCCGCAACTCGGCCTCTACGTTCTCCTGACGGGCCGCCAGGGCGGCCACCTTCGCCTGGAGGGCCGCCAGCACTGCCGCGGGGACAGGGGCCTTGAGGGCGCTCAGAGCGGCCGTGCTGGCCGCCAGCTGGGCCTTCAGGATGGCACTCTCCTGCGGGCTCGGGGTGAGAAGGCGCGGGACCGAGAGAGGGTCCGGGCGATAGACCTCCGCCTGCTTCTCGAGCTGAAGTTCGAGCTTCTTCATGTGCTTATACGTCTGCATCTGACAGAGCACGCGCCGCGGCCTGTGCCGACCGCCCCGGATGGAGGCCCGGCGCACGGATCGGGTCAGGCCCTCGCCGTTGTCTTGGGCGGCCGCCGCCTCGTGCGCGGCGTCGAAGGCCTCGCGGCCGCCGTGGGCGGAGGCGACGCTCTCGTCCACAGTGGCGAGCTGCTGGATCGCTTCCTGCTCCTCCGTCTGCGGCACCGGCGCCTCCAGCGCGCGGCCAGCGAACAGCTGGCGCGGGCGTCAGCGGGCCGCGGTTCGGGAGGCTCGGGAGGGCGGCGCACGGGAGAGCTCGATGCGGCGCTTGGCTCGAGATCACCGGCGATCTGCGGCGCCGCAGGTCAGGGCGGTGGCCAGCTCGAAGTCGAGGCGGGTCGCAACCTTATCGCCAGGACCAGCGGCGTCGTGCGAACGCGTGGCGCCGGGAGCCTGCGCGAAGCCATCAGCAGGCGTCGGGGCGGCGATCAAATTTGAGGCGCGAACCGGGGGACCGGCCGCGGCCGCCGGCGAAGGGCCAGTCGGCTTGTTCGCACCGGCGGTGGCCGGGCGAGGGCCGGCGGCTGCAGCGGCATCGACGTCAGCGGCGGCGTGAGCGGCGGAATGGCATCCAGCGGCGCGGGGCGGACCTTGGAGGGGGCTACGCGCGACGATTTCAGTGTAGGTGAAGCGCAGAGGAGAAGAGATGCCACCCTCACTGCACGATGCGCGCTTATGAGTGCGGGACGGAGGATCGAATTCAAACTGGGCGGGGTCGGAAGCGCACGCCGGGACCGCCGGGGCTTGCCCGGCAGAGCTTGCACGCGGAGGAGAGGTCATCGCGGCGTCGAACTGCAGGCCGAGGCGGCCGTTCGCGGAAGCGGCGACGTTGAGGCGCTTGGTGGTTGGGGCGCGGACGATGCCGCCGGTTGGGGTGCCGCCGGTGCCGGGAGTAGGCGGGGGGCGCTTGGTCCTGCGCAGACGACGCGGCGTTAGGCCCCGACCGCGCCCGGACGAGCGGCCGAGCGCCGCGGGCGGCGTCGGCAAACGCACCGGGCGCTCCCACGGGACTCGTTCGAAGCAGGCGTCGACTTGGCCGTGCTGCAGAGCGAGGTCGGCGGTCCGCGACCCGAACGGAATTTGAATTCCGACGCGCACCGATCGGGCGCCGGCGTCCCACGCGGCTTGCCATCGTTGCCGGCGCGTTTGTTCTTGAAATTATGATCCTCGGGCTCCATCTCAGCGGAGGGCGTGGGTCTTGATGCGGATGTCCTTCTCCGCTTAAGGACTGAGCAAATCCTTCAATCAAGTCGATTTAGTTCTACCCTGCGCACGGCGGGCGTACCCGGCGCTCAACAGCTCATCGCAGCTGCCGCGAGAGCCGCAGAGAGAGGAGGAGCGCGCCGTCACAGCAGCCCCCCGATCGGATCTGCGCGGGAGGCTCGTAAGCGCGGCGCATAACGGGGAGACGAGCTCGATCGATCGGCTGGCGGTCGGCGAGGCGCGGCATCGTAAAGGCCGCCAAGCACTAGTAGTACCGCGATTGCGTACGGCGGGCGTACCGCGATTGCGCAAGGAGAAGGAACACGACAGGCGCGCGCCCGTGCGATCAGCGAGCGCCCGTGGCATCAGTGGCTAGCCTGCGCGCAAGAGTCAGCGCCGGCAACGCGGGCAAGGCCGGCACGCTCGCGCCGCGGCGCGGTCTAGTGCTCACCTCTCTGGTCGTTGCGCCCGGGCCGATGAGGGCCGACGACAGAACGCGCCGATCCCGACAGGAGCTTGAGCGTGGTGAGAAGCTGAAAGGCAACAGAGCTGCGTCGAGAGAGGATCGGGTCAGCTAGGGGAGATGGTCATGAAGGGGCGAGGGGAGCTAGCGAGGGAGCTTTCTCTCAAATAGAGGAGCTCAAGGAGGATTGGAGGAAAGAAGAGCCGCCTAGAGAGGGAAAGCCACTGTCGACGGCTTCTCCGTCGCCGCCGCCCTGCCTAGCTCCGCCCCGCGCTCCGCCGCCCTTCGCGTGCCAGCTCGCGCACCTTCCTCGGGCCCGCTCCTTCAGCTCGCCTCCCGCCGCCCTCCCTCCGGCCGCCGCCTGCGGGCGCCCCTGCGGTTATGCCGATAGCCTTGGATCGAGTCCGAGGACCGCAGACCCCTTAGAACGGGCGCCGAGTCTGAGTCCGAGACCGGCATAAGGAGAGGAAGGTCGGGGGGAGCGGCTAGGGTGGCTAGGGGCAGCTAGGGTGGCTAGTGGCGGCTATGGTCTTTAGCCATGAGCGAGGGGCTGGCCCCGCGCTCACGCGCACCTCGGCGTCGGTGTTGGAGATGGTGGGGCAGCGCGCGCCGTGCGGGATCAGCACCGACCCGGGCCGCCTGCCCCCGCGCCCGGGTACGGTGAGGGAGGTGGGGGGCGGAGTGGAGGGGGGTAGGCGCACTCGGGGTCGACGATGGCGGCGGGGCCCCGTGGGACGGCGGGGGTACAGGGGCCCTGCGGCGCGGGGCGGGGGGCGGGGCGTGAGGGCGGAAGTTATGAGCGCGTGGGCCGAGCGGCGGGGCGGCAAGCGCACCGCGCAGGAGGAGCCGGGGGCGCAGGATGACGGGGCGCAGGAGGAGGAGGGGGGGGGAGGAGGAGGGCGGGGCCGGGGAGGCGGCGAGGCGCTCGCGGAGGCGGTGGGAGAGGGGTAGAAGGGTCACTAGGGTCACTAGGTCGCGGTCACTAGGGCGGGCAAGGAGGCCCCCTGGCCGCAGATGATGCTGCCGGGTCCGACTCCGTACCTTACGTCGCGGCAGCGCGGAGCGACGTGAACAGCCCTGTCGTGATCCGTGAGCCGGGCCGGAGCACGAAAGGGCCCACGCGCACCGCCCGCGCCGGGGCCGTCCCCGACGTGCTTCGCAGAGTCAGTCTGTGGGGCCGCCGTAAGAGCGGCGAGGCTTGCGGCGTGAAGGGACGGACGTCGACGAGAGAGCGCAGAGCATGCTCCTCACGGCAGCTCGGCTGAAGTCCGAGAAGCTGCGATGGCCTCCGGGATCCCGAGTGTCAGCCGAGCTCCCGTCTCGACGTTTTCTTCGCGGCCCCGCAGTCTCTGAGCGAAGCCGAGCGAGAGCAGCGCAGGAGCCCAAGGGAGAACGGTCAATACAGCGAGCTTGATGTTGCCGGGACGCTCTGCGCTCGAGTTAATCGAGCCACGAAAGCGGCGGAATCGTATGCAAAAGCGGGCGCGAATCGAATTCGCCGGCGCCCGTCGCCTGGCCCGTGAAGCGCCGTAAATCGCCTATATATATAGCTAGGCCGTGCACGGGAACGCGTCGCCGGCCGATCGCCCTCGCACCTGCGTGGACGGTCAAGAGTGCAAGGATTGTGCATCTACTGGCTTCACCGAGCTCGCTTCATCGTCGACTGTGCACTTCGTACCCATGCGCATGCCGCTCTGCAGATCCAAATAACGATGTACCGCAGACCGGGGTACGAACGTTTCCCGAACTGCAATGTGCTTGCAGAGTGACGACGTACCCCAGAGGTCATGACTGACATTGACTGTCATGTGGAGAACCAGAAGTACTAGCACGGACCTCGTAGGCTTGCAGCACCGCGCGCCGCGCACGGACCTCGTAGGCTTACTAGCAGTGGAGCGCCGCGCGCTCCTGAGCCCGCAGTCGCGCGGCGCATTGAGCCCGGCCCGAGCGCTCCTGAGCCTGAGCATTTGGAGTCCCCACCGCGCTTCTAGGTCGGCCGCCTCGTGCTTACCCATCCTTTCCCATCCGCTGCGAGCGCGTCGTACGCAGCGACCTCTAGATATGGAGTTGGCTAGAATCGCTTTGGCGAGCGGGCGTCGGCCCCCGAACTCGGTCAGCGACCATCGAAGATGGCGAGCTCGGGCTCCTCTCCAGCGCCGGCCGGCTTCGTCGCCGCGTGTTCAGCGACGCGAGAGCGGAGCTCGAGTTCAGCGTGCCCGAGGGAGAGCCCGTCAAGCTCCCCATCCGCTGCGAGCGCGTCCAGGTCACCGACAAGTCCCTCGTCATGGCGCTCCGCGAGCCCGTCCTCATCGCGCTCTCGCCGAACCGACCTCCCGCGAAGCTCGAAACGCTTCAAATACCGCTCGAGTGCGTCCTTGAAGCCCGGCCCGAATCCGCGGCCGATCAAAAGTTCCGCTCACTTCCTCCCGCGCCCTCAGGGCGATCGACAAGCAGGACCTGAAGCGGCCGCTCTTCAGGAAGGACCACCTCGTGCTCGACGTGGCGGCCGAGGGCCGCCGCTTCACCGCGCGCCTCCACGCGGGGAAGGACTGCGTCGCCCTCGCCGACGACATCCTCTCCGCCTCTTACGTGTGCGCCCGCCCCGAACGAGAGCTCGGCTCGAGACGCGCTTGGCTGCTCGCGATTTGATCTGATCTTTCCGGCAGCGTGCACTGCGCCTCGGCGTTCGGCTGCACGGACTGCGCGGCGCCGGAGCCGGGGCCCGTCTCGCTGCCCCCGCAGGTACCCCTCGAGCGGCTCCGTGACCGCCTCGCCGCGTCCCCGGCCCCGCCCTCCTCCTCCTTCTGCGCCCCAACCTCCTGCGCCCCCGGCTCCTCCTGCTCGGTGCGCCCGCCGCCCCGCCGCTCGGCTTCCGCCCTCCCACCGCCTCCGCGAGCGCCTCGCCGCCTCCCCGGCCCCGCCCTCCTCCTCCCCCCCCCTCCTCCTCCTGCGCCCCGTCATCCTGCGCCCCCGGCTCCTCCTGCGCGGTGCGCCCGCCGCCCCGCGGCGCGGCCCACGCGCTCTCGACTTCCGCCCTTTAGCTTACGCCCCGCTCCCCGCCCCGCAGGGCCCCTGTGCCCCCGCAGGGGGCGCCTTCCCGCGGGGCCCCGCCGCCATCGTCGAGCCCGAGTGCGCCCTACCCCCCCCCCCCCCCTCCCCCCCCCCCCCGCCCTCACGGTACCCGGGCGCGGGGGCAGGCGGCCGGGGTCGGTGCTGATCCCGCACGACGCGTGCTGCCCCGCCGTCCTCTCCGACACCGACGCCGAGGTAAGCGGGGGGCTAGCCGAGGCTTGGGCGGGTCTAGCCGTTAGCCGCTCCAACTCTCGAGGCTAGCCATGACTTCGAGCCGGCCCTGCCTCCTCGCCCCCCCCGGCGCAGTGACAGCGCGGGCTCGCCCCGCCCGCCGCCCTCACCTCGCTGCCCCCGGCCCGCCCCCCTGCAGCTGGCGGAGCGGGCGCGGCGGTTCGTGGAGACGGTGAAGGCGCTGCGGGGCGTGCGCGAGGCGCGCGCCATCGACGACACCCTCCGCTCCCTCGCCGCGCCTCGCCGCCTCTAGCCCGCCGGCGTCGGCCGACCTTGGCGCGCCCGACCTAATTATCAATATGAATTACAGATCTACATTACACCGGGGTACGGTGGGCCTAATACGCCGGCTTCAGCCGACACCCGCCCCCTCTAGGCCCCGACCCGGGACTCAATTGCCGACCGAAGTATACGTATACGTATTAATCATCCGACCCTAGCCGCGTCTAGGCCCCCCCCCCTTTCCCCCCCCTTCGCCCCCCCCCCCTACGCCCTCCTCCCTGCTCCCGCTCCGGGATGGCTTGCCCGTGTACATAATCGTGATCATAAAGTACTCAACCAAGCTGAAAAGGACGGGCGGGCTGGGTTGAATTCGGTGAAAGGGGCGCCGTCTCGAGCTGACGGTCGGCTCGTCCACGCTGCAGCTGGGGCTTCCCGTTCATCCGGTCCTGTGCATGCGCACGTGCACGCGCGAGACTTAAGAGGGGGGGGGCGGGAGTGCGATGAGGCTCGAGAGGGGTACAGCGCACGGGAACCTGGGCCTGAGCGGCGCCGAGCGCGGAGCCGGGGGCCCGGGCTGGGCCAGGGCGGGGCAGAGGCTCGAGGAGGCGTCCGAGCGGCGGAGCTGCGGCGCAGGCGCCGGGGGCCTCCCGATGGCAGCGCCGGGCGCGGCGCAGCCGACGCTGCCGCCGGGCGGCGGCGGCCGCGGCGGGGCTCGAGCTCGCGCCCTCGCGCCCCCTGCACGCGGCCCGGTCAGAGGGAGCCGGGGTGGGGGCCCGGCGGGAGCTCGAGGCCCGGCGCGCACGGAAGCGCGGGGGCGGGCGACGAGTCGGACGGGGCGCTGCCTTCCCCCTCCTGCTCGATTGAAGCCTGGGCCTTCTCGACGTAGAGCCGAGCGTTGTCGCGCTGCTCCTCCGTCACGCCCATGCTCTTCAGGTTGGCGGCCCAGCGCTCCCTGAGCTCGCCCGCGCGCGCGCGCCGGTCAGCGTCGACTCAGCTCGAGCGCGGGCCGGGGCCGGGGCCGCGCACCGGGTGGCGAGGAAGGCGGCCCAGCGCTGCTCGAAGAAGGCCCGGTACAGCAGCGAGATCGCCTTGTACCCCTTGTGCTCCAGCCTCTTCCTAGTCTCTCTCTTGGCCTTCGTGGGCTTCTTCTTCCTCCTCTTCGGACCCTCCTCCGGAACCGCCGCCGCCAGCGCGATCTCGAACGCCTTGTCGAGCAGGCGGAGCGCACGCTCGGGCGCCGCGGCCGCCCACTCCGCGTGCAGGACGGCGTTCCTGCCGCGGCCGTCAGTACCGATCGGCGCGAGCCATGCGCGCACGGACGCACACGACGGCCATGTCTTGTCGCACCCTGACTGATGATGATGGATCCCGACTGACGAAGACCCAGCTCTCCTCGCTCTCCAACTCCGCGCTCGTCTCACTCTCGTCGCCCTCCGTGCTCCCCTCCACCAGGGCCAGGCCCCTCCCGTACATCAGCCGGTACACAGTGTCGAGGAACCGAATCACGGCCGGCGCCAGATGCGACACGGGCAAAAATTTTAAAACCTGCGATGTCGACGTGGCGAGAATGAAAGTCAGCGGGGCAGTGCTCGCTAGTCTACCGAGTACTCCGCTCACCTCCTCTAGAATCCGATCGAAGATCCGATCGAAGCCGACGAAGACTTCACGGCGGTCGTGCTCGCCGCTCCTATCTCTCAGCGCTTTTTTTACTCTGCTGACCGCCTGCGCTAGCTGCAGCTTTTTCGCGTTGCACACGTTGTCGGCCTGCGCGATATCGATGGCTGCGGCTCGATCGCGAGCTCCTGCAACCGACGGCTCCGCATCCGGTGACCGGCAGAGCTTGCGCTCTGCCGAGCGCCTGCTTCTCTGCGACACGATGTGAGCAGGCTGCAGATGGTCGTCCAGGGAAACCCGCGCGCGCGCGGCCACCGTCGGCGCACCGAGGACGAGAGGGGAACATCCGATGCGGGGGTCGCCGTGCGTCTTGGCGTCTCTACATCCAGATCGATCGGAGCAGCTGCGCAGGCGCTCTCTCGGAGCAGCTGCGCAGGAGCGTGAGCTGATCATGAATGCTCGCCGCACGCTCACCCCGGAACCGGGCCCCGGCTGTGTCAATGTGTCAACGTTTATATGTGATCATATTTAAAACAATCTCTAGTTCTAGATTCAATCCGACGCTTGTCTATCTAGGACGAGCCCGGGCGCGGCCCGACCTGCTGAGGCGAAGGGCTGGCCCCCTTGCTGGCCTCCTTGGCAACAGTTGCCTTCCTGGTGTCCGACCGCTGCGCCGCCCCGCCCCGCAGCCGTTAGCGATGCGCTAGTCGCCATTGTGGAGGCGGGGCATTGTTTCTCGCACCAACTTCTTCGCGGGGCTGGCAGCGACGTTCGCTGCGTCCCAGCTGTTCTCCTCGTGGCCCGCTTCCTGCGGGGGCGCTCAGGGGCCGAAACGAGGGCGGCGGCGCGCGGGGAGCAGCGCGGACCTGCAGCTGGCGGACGCTGGTCTCGAGGCCACCGAGGCGGGTCTCGGTGGTCGCCTTGAAGCTGTTGAAGTTCTCCTTGACGAGGTCGAGGTCGGCGTTCTTGTGGAGCACCTTCTGCTACGCCGCTCAGCTCGGCGGGGGACGGGTGAGGGGATCGAGGGGCGCGCACCTGCGTCATCTCCTCCTTCGCGGCCTCGAGGGCGGCCTTGGTCGCGAGGCCCCCGAGGGCCTCGAGGGCCCCCACCTGCGCCCCCCATCGTCAGGCGAAGGCCCCGCGCTCCAGGGGGAGGGCCAGGGTTACCTGCTTCGACGTCTGCTCGACCACAGCCTCCACAAACGCGGTCTTGGCTATCGCGGCCGCGGCATCAGCCTCCAGCGCCGAATTCTTGGCTTCGAGGGCCGAATACTTGGCCTGCAGGTCCGCGGTCTTGGCCTTGTTGAGCTGGGTGCTCAAGGTAAGCGGGGGGCAACATCTAGAGGCGGGAGGCGCAGGAGACGGACCTCGAGCTCGAGCCGAAGGTGGTGCACTTCCTTCTCCTCGTTGTGGCCCGGCAGCTTGTGCCGGAGCATCTGCGCGAAGACGAGAAGTCGCGCGCAAGAAGAAACCCGCGACGGCGACGCTCTCGCGCACCTTCTCGCCACACCCCGGCACGGCGCAATCGACCTCCCAGTACTCACAAACCTTGTTGTGGTCGTCCTTCATGCAGCGCTCGTACTCCGCGGAGCACTGAAGCGAGCCGTCCTGACGCGAACACCAAGCCTCGTTGGATTGAATGCACGCAAAGTGGGAATTCGAACGCATAATAGATCAAGCACCACGTTCGGGCACTTCACGACCTTCTTCGGGCACACGCCCTCGTGCTTCTGAAGCTCCTCCGTGCCGAGGCAGTACTTCGCGCCGCACTTCTCGCACTCCATCTGCGCCCGAGGAGAGCGTCAGCAAGAGCGGCAGCACCAAAAACAATGCGACGCGCGCACCAAGTGGCTGATCATGTCCTTGACCATGACCATCTTCTTGCAGTGCTGGCACTCCTCGGGGCGGAACTCGCAGCCGAAAAGGACATGCTGCGCGTGCACCGGGTCAGTGGGCCGCAACCGATGAGCCGGGTCTAGAAATAAGATCCAGATGTGCACCTTGATATGCTCGTCGGACCCCGGAGGGAACTTCTGCGGGCAGCCGCGGTTGGAGGGGCGCTTCACGTACATCCCAAGCTCCTGCTTGAAGCTGCGGGAGCATACCGAATCAGGATCAAGGAGGCAACGAAGACGGGGGTGCGGGCGGAGAACGCACTCGTACGCGAAGGTACAGGACGAGAGGAGTTTGTACGCCCGCAAGAGAGTGAAGTGCACGGAGTTCTCGTCCTCGAGGCTCGCGGTCGCCAGCACGATCACCGGCCCGCCCGCACTTGCGCACTTCTCGTGAGCGCAGACGATCTCGAACACCTGCGCGCGCGGCGGCCAAGGGTCGGCGGCCAAGGCCCGAAGCGGAGAAGGGAGCGCGCGCTTGCCTTCTGGCCGTTCATCTCCGCGGTGCGCAGGGACCCGTCGTGGGTGAATTTGCCGGAGCGGCAGTTGGCGCAGGAGAGATCCGAGCATATGAAGACGTGAGACCTGCAGCAAGGATAGAAAAGCGCGTTATCGATTAGGGAGGCTGGGGGCCGGGGAGCGGGACGGCGGGGCGGGGCGGGGCGGGGGAGGGGAGGGGAGGGGGGAGGGGAAGGGGTGGGCAGGGGGAGGGGGAAGGGGAGGGGAGGAGGGGGGGAGGGGTGGAGGGGGATCCAGAGCGGGGAGAAAGGAGGCGGGCGCTCGGGGTGGAGCCAGAGGAGAGGGGTGGGATAAATGATTAGGTGGGAGAGGGGGAAAGGGGAGCGGGGTGGGGAATCCTGCGGGGGGTACGAGGGGGCCGGGCGGGCAAGCACCCACAGATCCTCAGGCCGGCGTGGCGAGAGTCGTGGGAGAGAACAGCAACGCTGGGCATCACCTTGCCGCAGTTGGACTGCTGGCAGCGGAGATTCTGGACGACCTCACGCGGCAGGATGTTCGGATCGAACAGCACAAACTCTGCGCATCGAATTTAGACCAGAAATTGCAAAACCAGTAAGGGCGCACGTGGGACATCCGCGCTGCCGGGAATGTATGCGACGTTGTCCAGGGATCTGAATTCCAAACCCTCGGCAATCTTGATAAACCTGCCCGGCTCCTGAAGAGGATAGCCGTAAATATAAGAAAGCAGCATTGATCGGATAATGGAAGTCCAGGCACAAACCGTGGGGGCGGTCGCGGCCTCGTGGACGCCCGATGGCAGGATGATGCCCTCGATGCCCATAGCATCCTGCTCGTTGCCGTTGCCGTGCGCACCCGCGATGCCAGATTCCTGTTCCGAAGAAGGAGAAGGGGTTCACGGCGAACAGAAGAATTCAAAGATAGGAGAATCGGACCGGGAGAGTGCCGCTGGCGGGGAACGCGGCCGGGGCGCTATGGCGGCCGACAGAAAGCGCCATGGCTGCTCCAAGGCCGGTGACTGCGCCGGTGACTTGGTTTAGCGGCGGTCACGGGTTGGGGGAGCGGCATATACGGCGCGAGGAGGGGGGGGGAGGGGGGGCGGCGAAGACCTGGGATTAGGCCCTCGCGATTGGCGTCGTTCTCTGTGCTGCCAGGCTGGGCGCCAGAGGGAAGGTCGCCGCCTGCACATGCGTTCGGTGTCGGCGGCGGCGCGGGGGGGCGGCCCGCCGGCTTGGGCTTACTTGGACCTTGGCGATGGCCCTCGCAGTCGCCCTCAGACTGAGCCGCGGCAGGAATCTGCGGCGGGGCCGCCGTGAGTGGGTCGGCGCGGCAGATCAAATTTGAAACGCGCACCGGGGCGCCGGCCGCGACTGCGAGCGGCGAGCCCTCCGCCTCGAATCCATCCTCCAGCTCGTCGTCACCTAGGCATGCCCCGCTGTTACCAGCTGGAGCGCGCGGCCTTGGAAGGAAAGGGAGCGCGCGGCCTTGGAAGGAAAGGGAGCGCGGCGACCCGTTGCTGCGCAGGGCGCGCACGCCAGGTCAGATCCTTCAGGGAAAAGGACGAGTCGGTCAATACGCACGTGTGTTCCGCTTGGCCTACGAGCGTGTTGCCTGCTGTAGTGTCCATGTCGAGGCGCTGTCGGCTGTTGGGGCCGGGGCCGTCAAGCAACGCTTGCGAGGGAGATTTCCGCTTGTTTCTGTGGGATGGCCGTGACGTCAGCACGCCAGCTGCGCGCGCGGCTGGGCAGGCTGCGCGCACGGCCGGCCGCGCAGCACAGCGCACCCGCCGTTTGCTCCAGTGCCGCCCGAAGCAGGCGGCGTCGTTGGCGCCTCGTGTGGCGTCGCTGGATCCATTCCGCTCGCCGGAGTTGCCAACCGGTCTGTGCTGAGAATCAATAATGCCACGCAATCGGCGACGAATCTAATCATCCCCAGGCAACTGGGCTATACATTATACCCCGCATGTCTTCCCCCAGTAGGCATCTAGCCCCATCGGCTAGACGGGCAAAGCGTAAAGCCTCGTAGGCTAGACGGCGTGTATCGCGGGGGGGGGGGGGGGGGGGGTCTAGATCCGCCGGGGGTGGGGGGGGAGGGGGGGGGGGGGTCGCGCAGACAAATTGTAAATATTCTTTTGAAGTCAAAAGAAAATGCGCACTTGTCGAACTGTTTCGCGTGGTGAGCCTATCGTCTCCACTGTGAGCCCTAGGGGGCCGGGGGCGCGGCCGCGGTCGGGGGGGGGGGGGGGGGGGGGAGGGGGGGGTTCAGACAAGTCTGAAGGGGGTCAGACAAGTCTGAGGGGGTCAGACAAGTCTGAGGGGGTCAGATAAGTCTTAAGGGGGTCAGACAAGTCTAAGGGGGAAGGGGGGTCAGACAAGTCTAAGGGGGGAGGGGTGGGTTCAGACAAGTCTGAAGGGGGTCAGACAAGTCTGAGGGGTCAGACAAGTCCGAGGGGGGTCAGATAAGTCTTAAGGGGGTCAGACAAGTCTAAGGGGGGAAGGGGGTCAGACAAGTCTAAGGGGGGAGGGGTGGGTTCAGACAAGTCTGAAGGGGGGTCAGACAAGTCTGAGGGGTCAGACAAGTCTGAGGGGGGTCAGATAGTCTGAAGGGGGGTCAGACAAGTCTCCCCCCCCCCCCCACCCTTCGAATCATTATGATTGCCTGGGCATCTCGCGGGGGGGGCGGGGGGGGGGCTTCAGACAAGTCTAAAGGGGGTCAGACAAGTCTGAGGGACGGGAAAGGGGGGCGGGGGGGGGGGGGGGGGGGCTTCAGACAAGTCTAAAGGGGGTCAGACAAGTCTGAGGGGACGGGAAATTAAAATGGGGGGGGAGGGGGGGGGGGGGGGGAAGGGTCCAGACAAGTCCGAGGGGAAGGGGGGTCAGACTTGTTTGGACTTGTCTACCCCCTACCCCCCTTCGGCTTGTCGGCTTGATCATTATTATTGCCGAATATTATTATTAATTATAAGTACATGCTTTTCTTTTCTATTATTACATGCTTTTCTTTGATTAATTTCTGGAAAAAGTCTGGTGATCCTTCGATTTTCTTCGGTAGAGTACCGCCGCAACGACCTGCGGGTGCCGAGAAACGTCAGGCGGGATAGCGGGGGGCTTGAACTCGAGCGCCGGGGAAGGCGGCGGAATCTGGCTCTTAAGTCGGCCGCGGGACGCAAGTGAAGGAGACGGGCGGAGGGACGGAGGCTTGTGATTGACCGGAGTCACGTGCCCGGCCCAGGGAGCTGGAGAGCGCAAATGCCTGGGCCAGTTCGTGTCGGGTTTTAAGCTAGCGGACCTAAGCCAGCTGCAGCTGAAGGGACGGCGGCGGACCTGGAGATTGAGCATACTGGGGAACTCGCGATAGATCGCCAGCGCTGCGCTCGACGTCAACCAGAAGTCGACACCACTGCAGCGCTGCTTCGGGACGGGCAGGCGCGGGCAGGAGCACCTGAGGGCTCGGACGATAGGTTCTCGGCGCCGAGCAACGCCGGCACCAGCACCAGCACCAGCACGCGCAGGCAGCGCAAGAAGCGCAAGCTGTGCACAACCGCGAAGCGGAGAAGATGGAGAGCTGCATAGCGGCGAAGCTGCAGAAGTGATGGAAAGCCACACAGAAGAGAGCGCGTTGAAAAGCCCCGGCCCTCTTCACAAGAGCGCGCGACTCTGTTCGGACGCCAGAGTTCGGACGATAAAAGCGCTCTAATCCGATGATCCTTTGTACCTGCCGATTGTTCGCCGCTCGTCCGTGCCTTCTTCTCACGATCCGCAGGTTCGAGGATTCCAGATCTGCGGGTTGAAGGAAGCCTCACGCGACGATTAGGATTGACATGATCGTTCTTACGTGCTTCCTGATCGTCTCCTCGCCGCCTGTGACGCGCACCGCCCGCGAATCGAGCCGGAAGTTTGACAGCGATTCTTCCCCGTCAGCTGCAAGAAACCCTGTCGGCTGATGCTTCTGAGGCTTCTCCGATGCCTTGGCTACAACCATGCAAGAGCGCATGCTCCAAAACCCCAGGCCTGAGCCGCAAAGTGGGCCGATCTAGACGACCCCCCATTCTGACCTAAAGGCCGACCTACGGTTTTGCAGGTCGGTCGGGTTTGTGCGTAGGTTAAGATATATGTAAGAGCATATATATATATTCCTATGATGGGTCAATCTAGCTATGTCGTTGCAGCTGACCTATGATCTTTGGGTCAATCGGACGCTGGGCCCGGCGGCCTGGCTTCTAGCTATAGCGAGCTATAGCAGTAGTATAGCTAGCGCTACCTCCTTTTCCGAAGTTCCTTCCCGGCCGGGCCTTGAATCGAACTCGCCGATTGCCCGGTGTCTGAGCTCATGATCACGGCCCCGGACTTCCTCAATCCTTAAATAACGTAGCTAGCGCTAAGCTGAAAATAAACTGATACGAAAACGTTAGCCAATGACTAAGCGAGTCTTCCGCAACAGCCCACTAAGGGGAAGCCCTGGCCGGACGATCACCAGAGCCCGGCATTGACGCCCCGCGGCCGGATCCGGCGTCGCCGCCGGCCGCCGCCTCGTCGCCGCCGGCGCCCCCCGGGGCCCCCTCGGGCCCCCCGCCCTCGCCGCGGAAGACGAGGTTGACGAGGGAGAAGCGCCGGCTCCGCGCCCGCCGCACCGCCGCCGCCGCCGCCGCCGCCACCGACCCCGCCCGCCCCCGCCCGCCCCGGCCCGCCGCGCTTCCCGGCCGGCCCGCCCTGAGGCGCTCCGCCGGCGGCGCGGGGACGCCGACCCCTCCTCGCTCTCGCCCTCGCCCTCGCCGGCCGGCCGCCGGGCCCGGCGCCTCCGCGGGATCCGCTGCAGCCGCCAGTCCGCCAGGAGCAGGGCGGGGGCCGCCCCGGCGCGCCCTCGTCGCCCCCGGCCGGCCCGCCGCGCCCTCGCCGGACTCCTGTTTCCTCGCCGCCGCCTCCTCCCGCGGGGCGGCGGCGCCGCGCCGCCCGCCTCCGCCGCCTGCACCTGCGACGCCTCCACCGGCGCCGGCTCCGGCGCCGGCGCCGGGCGCGCCTCCTCCCCGCGGGCCGCCGCCCCGCGCGGCCGCCGCGGGGCCCCCTCGCTCCGCGCCCGCGCCCGCGGCCGCCCCTCGCCTGCGGCCGGGGCCGAGGCCTCCTCCTGCCCCTCCTCCGCCCCGGCGGCCTTCCTGCGGCCGCCGGCTCCCCGCGCCGGCCGCCCTCCGCCGCCTCCTCCCCTCCGGATGCCTCCGTCCCCGGCCCGCGGCTCCCTTCGTCCGCCGGCTCCGCGCGCCGGCCGCCCCTCCGCCTCTTCGCCGCTCGAGGCTGCGCCCGGGGCCTCCCGCCCCTCCCGCCTCGCCGCCCGCCCCCGGCCCGAGGCCGAGGAGCCGTCCCGCGGCTGCCTTCGTCCCGGGCTGATGCTGCCCGGGGGCCCCTCCCGGGACCGCCGGCGCCTCGCCGGGCCGGCCGGGCCGGCCGAGGGTCCCTTGAACGCCAGCCAGGCCTCCAGGGGGGTACCGGCCACCTCGGCCGCGAAGTCCTCGTCCGTGGCGTGGAGGGCGGGGCCCAGGGGTACGTCGGCGGGGCCCTTCCCCAGGCCCGCGAGGTACTCGATGCGGGGCTGGATGCGCCCCGAGAGGCCGAACGAGACGACCGGCGGCCGCGCCGCAAGCACCGCCTGCCGCCCCGACGCTCGA